>JAZBGZ010000377.1:10184-27071 GCA_037414795.1 Stenodera caucasica | reverse complement strand
TGCAGGATTTTTCTGGAAAATCAGCAATGTTCCAATTGTGGAAAAACAGAAAATTAGCCGGCATTCCCATATACGCAATGGTTCTCTAAGTACCCATGTCGGGTTCTACTGGTAATTGTTCGTCACATACACACAATATGGCTCGTTATAAACGACCACAAAAAAAAATAAAACACACATATATAAAGGATATCCTTCTATTGTCCGGCCAACATCTGATAGCAATTACCTGGCTAAATCTTTTCTATTTAATTTTTTTCCATTATTATTATTATTATTATTATTATTATTAGTAATCTCGGTGTGCAGATCCGACAAAAGGTGGTCCACGGTTTTGTGAACAGGAAACAATAAATACCCCTTTTTTGAAATGTTGACCGAAGGGTCGAGGGTCATTCGGACCGATCCCACCTTGACAGTCCAGCCCTTCAACGATCAAAAGGGCCGAAGATTCGGATGTTTAATCGGAAAAAAACTCGAAAATTGCGTGATTCATTAAAATTTGGCAGCGTCGATTAATCATTATAAATATGATAAATTGTCGGACGAATTTGTCGCATCATAAGACGCTTTACTATCAATTATCGGATGAATTTCGGGTTGATTGAAATGGGGAAAAATCGACGTCTTAACATCCTGTTTAAAATATGTATATAGGTGCATATGTCGTCCCTTTTACGTAATTTATGTGTCTCTGCAGTAGGGTCATTCTGGACAGTTGAAGAATTACTGTACTGTTTCAAAAGTGAAAGGCTTAACTGATATCGAATACGATATTGTATGACTGTTGAATCGAGTCATATATAATTGCCGAATTTCACAATTTAATGACGATCGTGCCGAAAAGCTGTAAATTATCCTCCGATTATAATTCCCAACAAACTTTCGTCGATAAAGCGAATAGTTTTCCCCAACTGCTACACAATACCTAATTTCGGATTCGATAATTGTGAAAAATAAATTTATAATCATCGAAAATATTTCATATGAACGTTCCTAATTATTATATTGAAATAATGACGGTAGTCCGGATGAATGGAAAGATGACACAGATGATAAGGGGCCCGGTAAGTTCACATCACGCTGGACATCTGGCTGTTCACATCTGCATATATCATAAATCTATATGTACCTTAAATATAAATATAGACACACCCTATATATATAGAACGGGATGCTGGAAGACCGTTGTATAGACGTTTTTTTTCCACAATTTTTCAATAGGGCGAAAGGGTGCGTCGCCGGTATAAGGACCGGTGGCCGGTTAGGTCACGGTCATTGATACTTTACACCTGGTCCTATCGCCTAGATTAACTCCAACTAGTCGTCCGTTAATCACGAGATGAATACAACCATTGTTATTAATTCGAAATTAAAGACAACTGTTGTGTTGTCTGTATTTCGATATACCGTTATATCGAAATTGATCAACGATAAAATTGATTATTTATAGCGTGATTGAGGCTTTCTCTCTATCAATATTATTATTATTTTTTGTGTACGATAAATTCGAACAATCATCCGGTAGCCTAATTCGATATCTACACTTATATATCTCGTATTTCCCGCATTATCTAGATGAAGATGAAGCCTCTTAAACGCGGCTGTGTTTCGGGAAGGTTCTCAAGCTTCAATTTTTCGGTATATCAAGGAACAACCTGTCCCCGATTCCAACCCTCGACAATAAATACAGGGAACCAGTTCTAGTAATTTGTTTTTTTTTTCGCCAACTTGCACCTTTCCTGTAACAAACGTCACCCCATTTTCTACATCTTTTCTATATCCGTCTATTATTTTTACCTAGTCATTTGCATACTGTGAAATGTTAATTTCTATTTCACATCCGCATATTCAGCCCGTTTGTTTTTATGAAAGGACTTAGATTATGTCTATGTATATATATGTATACAATTTTTATTTTATTTCTTTTTTGTTCTGGCTAACCCTTCACAATGAACATCTTCTATTATGGAGTTAAACAATGGAAACGGCAGGGACCAAGATTCGACACATTATTAAAACTCGCGTATTGTATTGTGTTATTTTTTTTTTTAATTAATCGTCGAATTGAAGACTCGATTGTTATCAATTTTCATCTATATATAGATAAGGGATGAATTGTGGAAAAATCGGTGCGATTATTCCCCGTTTCCGACGGTTCCAGTTTCGCATTCGAACGTGATCCAATTCCATCGTCCTTTGAATAATAATTAAATTGGGGACATTCATATCTAGAAACTATAACCGGTATGCAAATGGGTCTACCGAATAAAAGAGGTACCTGCAAAAAAGCTCGTCACGTTGACACACTGTTGTTCTTAAATAATAAAAGCGGACGTAAATCAAACTGTTATAGTTCAGTTAGTTTTTTTTTTGTTTCTTTATATTCGAATAGACAATAGATATGGCAATTTCTCACGGACCGTTGACTGGAAGAATTTTTTCTACAGTCTATAGTTTAATTAAATGTCGGCTATTTAGATAAAAAATTTTTATAACGATATTGCATTGGATGTAAGGGCTACAAAACTGGTTGTCCGGTTCGTTTACAGATGTGGGAATTGAGATCGGGGGGCCAAACGGTACCGGCCGGAAATTTGGACCACAGTCCATTACAAACGGTCTAATCGCGAACATTGCGAAAATCGATTATTGTTGATTGATATGGGGCGCTATTCGATCTATTCATGGGACAAGTGCTATTGAAAGTAAATAAATATTTGGCGTTAGTCGCGTGCCAGGCGTTCTCCGATTTTTACCTGGACGGATTTCGGTCGTGCGATTGAGCGAAATCGATTGTGAATATAAGGAGATGGAGTCGAATTACAATTAGTGATGGAAAACAGACGGATTTCCTCGTTTCGGGATTCGCATCGAAATATACAGTGCGGTGTTCGGCTCAAAGGCGTGTCCATTTATCGGAACTATAAAATTATGGTTAATATAAGCCGCTGTAAAAACAGAATAAATAAATTACACGATATCCTGTTTACTATGTTGTGCTGTTATTATTTGATGGTATCGCACGCCATATGTTCAACGTAGAAATTGTGAAAATTTCGATCAATCTGGCGAAATTTTCGATCTTGATTAGCCGGCTAAAAATAAAACAACTCTCCCATCATATAGACATAATAATCGAGCCATGTCATTTTGGTAGATTAAGTTTGTAAAACTGTTCGAGCATTGGTCGTATCTGAAGCGTGGGCCCCCCGACTTTTAAGTCTCTTGTTAAAATTAATAGGAAATCATTCAAGAGGGAATAGAACAATGGCAGTCTCAATTAAAATAATTTGATCAGAAAAAAAAAACGACTTGTCAGAGAAAAGGGAAAGTGCTTCTGGCAGCGAGGAACCCTCCTTATTGCTAAAAGTCCATTGCTAATTCGACAGAACGTCGTTTGTCTGTTTTATATATGCGATGGGGGATGATTTTTTTCTTCTATACTTATATATATATAAATAAGCGTCGATTGTTCCCATCTTCATGCCCTTTATCTTTATACGCCAATAAATAAAGGTACAAATTAAACGAAAAATAAAATGTTTGCCGATTAAATTGAATTTATAGCCCATCGTTCTGTTTTAATATAGCGACATTTTTATCGTCGCCTCCATCAATCATTCCGATTTTAAATTAATTGTTTTTTAGTGATCTGTACTCTATTATATCGTTGTTGTTTTTTTTTTTGGGGAAAAATTGTTGGATATAAAATCGGCAAATAGCGGGAAAGTTTCGACGTTCATGGCACCATCACCTGGAGCGTCGCGACGCCAGCAAAAGAATCACCATGGTAACGGAACGAGGGGCGAGCTTTTTAAGAATGTAGGAGGGTAACAGCGACCAACGCCCTTTTTTACGCCATCTTACTTTTTATTTTTGCTAAAACTGAATATTTACAACCAACTTCCTTTGATGTCTAATTTATTATTATTATTATTATTACTATCATTATTATTATTATTATTATTCGAAGTTTATATTTCGATGCTATAAATTATTATCAATTTCCGCTCATTTATTATGCAAAGCATACGAATCAGAGTTTTTTCGCAACATCCCTATAGATGGGCGTTATACCTATATAGGAAAATTTCCCTTTAAAGATTCATAATTAGTAATGGTGAGTCCCTCGTCTCATTAGGTCCATAGCTAAATGAAGCAATTTACGATGAAAAGAAATAGCAATTTGCAGCTCTGCTCAATAATGAGTCGGCGTGCGTCCGATGTTTAACAGCTTCTCGAGGGTCTTCTTTTTCCCTCTTACCATTTTTACCTTATCATTATTATTATTATTATTAATAATATTTCCCCATTTCTGATATTATTTGATAATTGAAAGTGATATCGCTGCAGATTTACGGCTAAATTTTCCATTTGAAAAATACCCTAAATTATACGCCAACAACAAGTTGAAATTACCATCAACAAAATACGATTTACTATAACGAAGCTGATGGAGTTGCTCGGATTTCAGCACGATTCCATCAAATTGTTGTTATCGACAAATTACATTTACTGCAGATATTTATGTAACTGTCAATTGTTTTTATTATTTTTGAAATTTCGCCGCTCTTCGAACACAGACTCGATTCAAACTGGAGCGAGCTTTATGAAAAGTGTCCATATAATTCAGGATTTCTATTCGAAAATTCCAAATTTTCGGACATTATTGTTGCTCTAAGGGTTTTCCGTATCCGTAAACTGGGGCTTTTATTATATTCGCTCGACTGGACTCGATCGAATTGCGAAAACTTTGTGCATTTATTTCGTCCGTTATTAGCGAAAGTTTCGAATGTAAATTACAGTTTCGTGAAAAGCTCATAAATCTCAACTGTAAGCTAGATTTGACTTAAATGTTAACTTTCCCCTAATTTTTACAATCTATATGGGAGTCGCGGTCTGTTTTTCAAATTGAGTTAAAGGCAATGCCGCCGTTGCGACGTAAATTCTAATAATAACTTTAATCCTCACACTAAAGTGAATTATACCGAAATTGAAAAAAACGTTTTTCCCAATATTGTATTTCTCGATTTTATAATTTGAGTCAATCGAGATTTGGCTGTGTTCGATTGAAAGTCAATGTCAATTCCGCTTGGAAAAACTTCGAAAAATCGAAAAACCGTCTATAATTATTGCTGGAAATTCGACGCGATTGCGGAATTACTGGTGTTGAAGCTTGTTGGAAGAATCGACGAGGCAATATTTAATGAACGGCAGGAGTCTGGGACCAGGAGCAGTAGCAGGATCCGGGACTTACGGCGTTTCCATAATTAAACTTCGAGCTGATTAAAAAAGTTGAAGTAACTTTCGGTATATATATATACTAAGATCATTATAGGAATGAGCGCTCATTCGGGGGTGGTTTGTGTAAATAAGAAACCCTCAAAGGGTAGAGTGAAATTGAAAAATGGAAAGACATGGGGGGGAATATTAAAGAGTTCAGTCACGAAAGATGGGGTTGAAAATTGAAATCTACTACTGGCGAAGGTGCAGGACAATTTATCAATTTAATTGGAATATGCAGCCAATATAGCGGATCCTTGAGATCACTCCATCATTAATTAATTAATTAAAAAAAACGAAAATAATGAAATAATATTCATCATAAATTACAACTAATTAATTTCCATTTCTGGCAGGAGTTAATACAGCGAATGCGACTTACGTAAACAAGATTCTAGCTATAATTAAAATAGAGTTGTCAGCCCAATTGAAATATTTCACCATTAATTGTCGAAATTCGCAGAAAAATGCAAGGACGATCGGTGTAATTAGTCCGAATCACACCTGCACAATTTCCAATTATTCTGCCTTAAAATTGATTCATTTCGCACGTTTCCTCTACAAAAATCTCAAATAAACAATATCCATTTTGAGTATAGGAGACTTAATTTATCATCTTGATTGAATAGGGGGGATTCGATTAATAATGCGAAATTCCAATGACCGATTATTTATTTTGAGAATTAGTCGGACGATTCAAGACAGGTGTCTGTCGAATTGTTGCAAAACTCGCCGAATTTCTAATTATTCCCGCCGTTATGTTAATCCCACCCCCCGATATTATGGCCACGCAGTTTTTTCACCACCATCCCCTCACTTTATTAGGGCCCAAGTATTGTAGTGGATATAGCGACGAGGACCAATCATTTCGCGTTTCTATAACGTGGGGGAGTGCTTTTTTTTCGTATGTAATTCACCTTATGTCGACTCCATCGATGATAATTTCGGCGAAATTTGCCATTTTCTATCGGCCATAAATCGAGATTGTTGCGGTGGTGAAGTTTCTGTATATTCGGTCACATGACCGATCGATTAAACCGAACCCATTACAACAACCCTTTACTGTTGCCGGGTTAAATTGAGAATACAAATGCGGAACTCATTTGACTGCGGCATATATACACCATTAACTCGATGCAGAGTTTTCGGCCGATTTTAGAGCAGTCTCATCGACATATCCGCTCAATATTCGTATGATTTGGAGAAAAGCGTTTTTGACCGGCGAATATTCGATCGGAAGAATTTTCACTATGGCCGTCGAGAAGATTTTTGTTTTGATTTCAATTTCGATGAGAGGGGGGAAATTGAATTCATCGGCCACCTTTCCAGCTAATGACGTTATCGTTTTCGTTGTCTTTTGTTCGCTTTATGGAATCGGGCATGTTTTTGCATTTTGATTGTTTTAGTTACAATTCTATACGAAAAAGACAATCACTATGTAAAACAGGCATTTCTGGCTGAAATAATACCTAAGATATAGCGTGTTCTTATTTGTTTGTAATTTACTGTTATGGTCCGATAGCGAATTTGCATAACGACACAGGGTCGAATGGAAATTATCTTGATGTCGACTATAAACGACAAAGAGAGAAATATATTGCCCGTCTCGCGAATTTCCAACAAGTCCAAATCCAATAAACCCGATTTTTCATCGTTTCCATCTATACGTAAATTCAATTAGTCGTCGAAATTAATTGAAGTATAATGGAAAATTACTCTAAACTCGAAGATTAGAGAAGGCCTTCCACTATAGTGGATATAAACAGACGATAACCGTTAAATTGTAGAGAGGCACTTAACAGATCTCAGAAACTGCTCCAACTAGTTCTTGATTACGTCATTTGGTAGTTAGGACCTTAAAACTATGTTCAACATTAAAACATAGAAGACTGAACCAAAATGAATTTAAGCCTCAAAGCAACAAACATTAATAAAAATAAACATCCACAAGTCTAATTGAACTTAATGTTTAATGTTGATGATACTGGAACAACATTAAAGTTAATTCAGCTCTTCGCCCACCCGATTCATGGTCGTTCATTATTCAATTCCGTTCTATGACAAAACATTTACATTATTATTGACACATTTTCAGATGTTGTAACCCAATACTGAAAAAATATCAGTCGGGCTAATCAATGATCTTAAATAAATTGGTTTTTCGGTAAGCCGACAATGAAGCCTGTCTAGACCAATTTAGTCGGTATTTCTCGAATTTTCTGACACCTACACTAATCGAAGATCACATTTCCTCCAATCAGAATTTCAACATTATTCGACATATCTCATTTTTCCATCACTATTGCACAACCATCAGTCATAATTACACAGTTTTCAATTACTAATTGGTTTAATTACTCGAACTCCACAACAGGAAACGGCTTATGGCTTTTAAATAACTCCAATAAAAAATCTACTAAACTGAATAATGTTGATGAATAGAGCTGTGGAATTTTAGATTTTGGTTATACGCGCCCGGGATTTGCGTTTGGACAGCCCTAGTTCGAGCGCGGTAGTTGGCGCGTGTTCTGTAACCGGAGGTAGTCGACTCGGCTTGAAGTGCGGCTACCGTCGGCGAGATGGCGCCACATACTCCAACTATCGTAGGGATTATAGTAGCGCTCATTATTTGAATAATCATAAATTATGGATTATTTCGTGTAATTAATGATTGTATTCGAGTAATTATGGGGTCGATTTTGGAAATTTTTTGTATTTTCTGACGGTGGATGCAGCGGGTGTTTATGACCGACTATCATTATTTTGACATGTCGCAGACGTTTTCGGTACCACCCCTTGTGAAAAAATCGAGAGTTTTGGGGCTGATGTTCAGCAGCCGCCCCCCGTATTGCTACCCTTGATGGCACACCCCATCATCATCATCATCATCAACATCAACATCATGGTGTGTTTGTGCTTCAACTCCTCTAGACTTCCGAGCCATGACTGTTATTCCGCTGAAAAAGATGTCAGTCATTTATCAAACTAGATTGGGGAATCATTTTCTTTGCCTAAGTGATATTTTCTATGGTATTAATCAGTCTTGTATAATCGAGCAAATTTATCAAGTTTGTTTTCAAACAGTTTTCTTCAAGTAATAATCGAATTAATTCCGCATATTTGTGCCGATATGGAGTTAATTAATTATGATTAGATTTTTATCGTTGGGAAATCGGTTGTGTGACGTGAATTTTAATGCGAGAAACGATGACGCAACGGAAATTCTTCACGTGCTGTTTGGTTATTTCCCGATAATATTTAAAAGAGAATTTATGAAAACTATAAATAAGTTTTAATCAAAATTCATACAATATGATCCATAAATCACGACTTTGATAATCGATGAACGTTAATTTTGACATTAACAACATCGTTTCGGATATAATCGTCAAATATAATAAAATAGGAAAAATAATGATGATGATCGAGAAATGGAAAAAGATGAAGCACATGAAAATTGAAAAAGATGATGGATTTTATTTGGAAAGTCGTTATCAAGTCTTGTATAAAATATTAGTAAAGCTTGTGCTATAAATTATTAAAGTTTTTCTTTAAAATTTATGCTAAACTGTTTCAAAACTTATTTGCATTATTCTAACATTGCCATAAACAAACATCAGTATTTTACGTGAAAGTTTATATTGCATACATGTAGTTTAAGTCTTCAATTATGGACAAAGCTTTATACGTGTCTTAACTCGGAAAAGGATTCGCAATGTTCCGCATTGTTGAATGTTAAATAAGTGGGAGAATAAGCTGGGATCATTTTCGGAATAACAATATTCACCTCATTATTATCATTATTATTCAGCCCCGTCTAATTAATATGTTCGATTATAATCGATAATTTCGATCAAAATTCAATTAAACGTCGACAATAGAATCGGTACAGATTCAATAATTAATTAGTCCGGTAGAGGTAGCGGCGCGTGATTATCAACCACTGACAATGCTCGATTAAACGATTTTAATTAATCGACTATTTTAAAGGGGCGAAATCGTCAAGAATCGTCACTATATTCCAACTCGAATCTCCTATAAAACTAGAAACACAGCTTAGGGTAGTTTTAGTTATTGTTATGGCAGCTGTGAATTAAAATCTCGAATAGCGAGTTGTTAAATTTGCATATTGCCAACTGGTTAGAAAAACGTCTCTCAGGCGCAATTCGCCATTATTATTATTATCATTATTCGAAATTGACTTGTTGCGATATTCAATATAGAATCGAAATTATTATTTTTTTTTGGTCGAATTTCTTTCCAATTAGTCGCCACTGGATGGCTATCAATCAAACATAATTAGCCAGTCAGTTTGTAGTAACGAAAACGCTAAAACACTGTTTCAATTAATTATAGCTCAGCGGGTATAAATAAGGGAAAGATTAACACATCATTTTTAAATTGGAAACGAGCATGTGCGCACGGGGAGCAATCTTCTAGTCGAATCTAGAATAATTCTTGTTCGATTTCAAATCGAGATTTGTTGTTGTTGTTGTTTTATTGATTGATTCGGGAGTTGGAGACGAATAATATCGACTGCAATAAATAAGGGGTTGAATTTATTTTCGAGCCCGACATACCGTCACATATGACAGACAATGAAATCAACATAGATACCAACCCTTATATAATTTCTTTCAAAGCTCTTAACGTTCACTATTATGATAAATACATATTTTATTATTGTGATGTGAGGATCCCATTCGGCTATTTCAATGATTAATTGTTCGATATATCCACATAAATTATCTATAAATATAAATACTCAAGTGTTTGTTGTGATTATACCGAATTTATTTATCAGACAAAATCGGGACACGTATACTTGTTGATTTATTTGAGATTTAATTAAAATTAAAAAGCCCACAGGACGATATTTCTCAATTGTCGAGCAATATTCGTCTTAATAATGGTAATCGTAAAATAATGAACACAATTTGCGGAGTTGCCTTAATGAGGCCCTTAGAATGCCCTTATAGCACTCTCCAGTTAGTTCGGGGTAAAAGATGTGAAACGAAAAAAAATAAATAGAGTCGGGTGTAGACATTTTTTATATTCGCAATTCCATCTCTACATCAATAAATATAATCAACTATACTATAATATGAATTTTAGAAGTAGGGGATGCAAGAGTTTCGTAAAAATTGGAATACGGCCATTTTTTTTTTTTTGTTTTTTTTTGGTTATTTTCCGTATGGAAAGCGGCCTATGCGATGTTTTCCCCTCAACACACGACGAAATAGACTGGGGAATATGTGAGTATTGATCTAGAGCTGCTTCCATTCTTTCCCTGTTCTGCGAGACGAACTGTGTACGACTTAAATAGATTTCCCTTTAGGTAGAAAGTTTCTAGGAAAACTCTTTATCATCATTATTATTATTATTATTATAATACGGGAATAAGGGATGAAAATTCGAAATCTTCATCTAGACTTGCGGGATTGATTCGGGTCATTACAGCCGTTAGTCGGGTGTATCAATAATCACTCTACAACCCTAATCGGACCCACCCGCCGCCCCTTTCTTAGTCAAACATTTTTCATGGCTGCCCGGTTGATAGCTTTGTTTTTCACTATGTGTATATAATGTGTATTGTACATATAGTTGTAATATGTAACGGCGCATGTGCTATTGTTGGATTGGGGTAGATTTGGGGGTGTTTCAGTTTCGTTACTTCGTATCTCTCCCATGGCTACAACATCTAGTCGAATATATCGAATAATGCAAATTTGGGCTTAAAACATTGATTTATTGATATCGAAAATTTCATAAAATCCATCGACGAAAAAAACGACGATTGCGTGATCCGTTCCGTTGACTCGTTAATTTATGGGTGAAAAACTTCAGTAATCTAGTGCAATAATTAGCTCATTAACTATTGCTATATTTGACTTCACACGCTTCTCCATTTATGCATCTCCTTCGTCTTGTTTCCGCATTTTCTTATTCTTCTTCGTGCCTGAAATAATTTAAGTTTGTAGTATAGTTCGAATTTATTCACTTGCATGGTAACAAGTTGATATTGATATTTCAATTAGGGTTAGACTGAGAAATGTCTTTGGCTCTTTCGTCGACAGATTCGCAATAAATAACAAATTTCTGGATAAACGCCAGGAATTATTATTGACTGAAAATATTTGGATAATATAACAGCTGTATATGTCGGAATAAAATTAACCATAATCGAAATTCTAAAGACGACTGTGGGAATCGCACCTAGATAAAAAAAAACGAAGCCCATATATTATATTAATAAAAATTTTGTATTGAAATATTCATAATGTAGAATATTTAAATTCGATGCGCTAGAGTTAAAGTGGCACAGGTAGCTAGGGCGCTGGATTCAACTATAGGGATTAATGCCGAATTATTTTTAAAAGGGGCATAAAGGGAAGGTGTCGCAGAAAGAATAATATTTGCCAAAAGGAAAACCCTATCTATTCGAGTCGGTCTGTTGAGTTTGTAGAATATAAATTGCTGTTTTGTTACATGATAGATATGGTTTGTAAATGGGTGTTGTTGACTTCACTTATATGGAGTGTTTATGTATTGTCCTGGAAATTTACTACTTCAACATTATTTTTTTGTCGTCTTCTTTATATCCTATATTTTTTGTCTGACGCATCAATATTTTATTATTGAGACCGATGAAATCATTATTCCAATTGTTTTAGAAAAATTGTCTCATATTACGGAAGATTCCAGCCAGAAATTCCGGATCATTAACATTACTCGGAAACAAAGCGATATTTAGAGATGATAATGTTGAATTTTTAACAAATGAATAATAATAATTTTCATCAAGTGGAAGACCATTCGTAACAGACGACTTTTTTTATTTGCGCCCCATTAGTGACCCTTAAAATAGCACTAAACGACTGCTGCATCTCGAAAATGACAAAAAAAAAATACTCCTCTCATCCATCTTCTTGGATATCAATTTACAATTGGATTTGTGATAAATTGGAAAATATTGGGGCTTGGTAGCGAGAACGCAGGTGTTTTTTCTGTGAATTTTTGACGTACTTTTAGCCGACTATTCAGGTGATTGTGTCCTTTAAATTGAAGGATTTATTATATGACCCACACATTTCATAAAAATTATATAAAGCCGTTTTCTCACGCAGGTGGGGCCCTGCGTTTAGAAAATTTGTTATAGCATTTTAATTTCAAGAAAAACTCCACTATATGATAGATATTTGAAAGTTGCAGGTGTTTTACAAGTAAAATTGTCGATTATTATCGTTTATAATCATAGGTATTGGCAAGTACAACCATTAACATAAATAACCGTTATCTTGATACTTTTTAAGCTTTTGTAGGTATATTGATTTATTTTTATTTTATTTTTTTTATAAGTATGTCAGATAAGGGTAGTTGGGACAATTAAAATTCACTGACACCATGACATTGTTTAGAAGTTCAAGTGTATGAGAGAGGGTGATTTTTGCGTGTGTATGTGTGGGTGTTAGTATGGGTGGAATAAAAAAATATATATATATACAAGGGATCGTTTGGATAGGGGAGAGGGAGCGATCGATGCAGGAGCGTACAGGAAACACATCTCCACCAAGATGGTGGAAACAAACAGAACAATACCTATGTGAACTCATGCGTACGGAAAATAATCTCTTCGAACAAAATGAAAAATGTAAAAAGCACATAGAGCTTTACGTTTCTTTATTACGCTTGCTTTCACAAAGTTCTTTCTACGAAAATAATGCATAGACACAGTTCAGTTACAATATAAAGAATACGTTGAAGACGAACAATAATTTGTTAGTAAATCGATATGCCGTCAATTATAAATATTCAAATGTTGGTATTATTGATTTGTATGTCATCACAATCTATGCTTTATCGGGAACGAATCATATTGTTGCCATAAATAAATGATAAGCCAACTCATTTTCTTAGTCTATATAGTTTGAATTTGGTTATCAACTCTATTTTATCGTACAAAACAAAAAAAAAAAAAAAGAAGTATTCTTATTGTATATTGGCATGCGGAATTCAACGTATTATAAAGAAGCGGCTATGTCGTGTGTTCGAAGCAAACAAACTGCGCCCCTTTCTGAAGAATAATCAATACACAGGAGGGTTGTGCATGGTAGAAGAGACAAGGCGAAAATGTCGGGACCAATGTTGACTTACAGGCGGACTATACAAACATCCTTAGTACAGCTGATGAGCCGCTAATTGACATATTGCTTGCTAATAATACAACTTCAGTAGTCGAACAACGAATTATAAATAATTTGCACAACTTACGCGCCAAAACTATTATCAACAAATTAATCTATTCTATTAGTAAATACTGAATTCATTTGTTGGGTTGGATGACGGTAATTCGATTTGTCGAGTTGCGCTGTTACAAATTGCTTTATTACTTGCTCATTAAGAAGCGTGGGTGTTATTTGGAGAGAGTGCGCGACGTCCGTCGTCGTGATCCCGTAAATTAAATTAATTACCACTTCAACAGGTGGTAGAACGGCAAAAAGAATAATAATAATAATAGCAATAATAATAAGATGAACAAGGAGAGATAGCTGGAACTAAAGAAAGAGTTTATTTTCCGGACGAAATGCGGCAGTTAATTGAACAATCTTGTTTGTACCCGACAAAAACACGATTAAATTCAATTAAATACAAATTTGTGTCGATTTCATTTATTAATGTTACGTAATTTATTAGATTTGTAACTTTTCCGAGCTCGAAAGAGACACGCAAAATTTGAATATTCGCAATATTTTCCAGTCCAAAAATTTCTCTATTATACATTCAAAATAGTTGTAATTTTCTAAAAATTCTCTATTTTATCCTCATCATTGAACAAAAAAAAAGACAAAACTATACGATTTGTGGAAATTTCGAGGATCGATCCATTCAACCCATCTCGACGTATATGACCCTTCAAGGGTCAACCTTCCACGACTATAGAACTTTAAATAAATGCTAAAGTCTAAAATGACATTTCCACAACAATTTCGTATTTAAACTAAAAGAAAATATCAATTTCCGTTTTTGTCAAAATACGATGATTTACATTCGACTTTTTTTTGTCTTTGTGCGAATAGAAATCGTTCCGATTTGAGTGTGATTGAGAAGACATATAAAAGATATGAGCGTAACGAGTCAAGTTAATGAGGCGCTTGAGGAACCGATAGCGAGGTGTCGACGAGATCAACAACGAAACTTACTTAGGGGTTGAACAAAAAAAAAAAAAAAATTGTCTCATATACTAGCTATAAGAAAACAAACGAAATTTTTGTCAAATCGCTTAATATCTAAATCGATAGAATTGAGAGGGTTTGTCCAATAAATGCCACGAAATATTCCGATTACGGCCAAATATTTGTTGTGACAGATATGATTTTTATAGAGGGGGTTGTATTGAGTTGTGTACAACATCAAAAGAAAAATCTTCTTTGAAGTTCACTAACCATAAATTCTGCACATGATAATTATTTAATTGTCATTCTAAGGGATGGAACAATCGGATTTATATTGGTGATTTTTTATTTGTCTATGTGTTAGTATAGCGATAAATACGTATAAATGTTTTTATACATATATAAGTATATGTGTGTGTGTATATGGTTGGGATCGGGCGCCGGATGCGAAGATGTTTCGTACAGAAAGCAATAAGTCTCTGCTCTCTAGAGAAAAGAAGTAAAACGAGAAGAAATAAAGTCGGCGACTGGCTATATAGGAATGGGGAGAATGTATGAGGAATTATTCCCGAATCAGCCCTAGTAAGCGAGGGTGGCTTAAGATGAGGGGGCCCGAACGCGCACACAAATCACCAGAGGAAATATATTATAATAAAATGAGATGTTGTACAGTCCACACAACATGCGCTCCATTCCACGTTCACCTCATTTTTATCAAAAAAAAAAATTAATAATAATAATAATAATAATAATAATAATACAAGAGGAAAAAATTGTGGAAATACACAGTTGTATTATAATTTAAAATTTAATACCATCCGATTCAAACCGCAATTTTATAAAACTTTTTGATTCGCAATATGCTAATTCCCGGAAAATATAGATTAATATGGCTCGACAGAAAGTTGTTCGAGATATATGGGTGGAACACATCCATAATTTTCCGCATTAATGCCCGACAATAAATTATGTTTGTTTCGAAATTTGCAAATTTGACCCAACACACCTTACCTATACATATAGGTATATAGTTAGAATTTCCCTAGTAAAAATAAATTATTAACAACTCCTACAAGGGTCTTTCCTCTATTGAAGTAGAAGAATACGTTTTATGTGTACTTTGCATATATGCAAGACAAGCATCTCTCTATATTTTGCATGGTAAATGAGTCTCCATTCGAGTTGGTTTGGTGTAATGGCAGACGCCGGTAAGCACATGTGACGCCCCCCATACTCGGCGTCACCCACTCCCTCTCCACAGCAGCGTCTGGAACAGTAAACTATAATAAAAAAAAAAAATTAAGTAAAATAGAAAAAAAAACGTTCACGACAAAGATAGCAACATTAAATGGGCCAACGGGTGGTATATGTTGAGGGGGGGTGGTTTGGCGCGCTCACACGACGGAAAATGGCAAAGAAAGCCATCAGGGGAGTGAAGTAGATAGAAAAGAGGACGAAAAAAAAAATATATATATATATATAAGATGGATTGATGGAAATGTCTTCGTGATTAAATTTGTTTTGCGCTATACGTGTCTCATTCTGTAGCAGGCAGGCAGCCTCAATCTCTCAGGATTTCGGCTACAACGACTTTTACGGCAAACTGTTCAGTATTCTATTCGGTAACGTATTTTCAATATGTAAGCCTTTCAGTTATAAGAAAAACACGGTTGCTTCCTATTTTTACATCAAAATACGTAAATGCATTGTATTGTATTTTGTTGATTAATCTGTTCCCAGGAAAGTCACATTTAATTTTGTTAAAGCAACGTCGATACAAACCTATACATATATAGACGATATTCCATTGGGCCTTTAAATCGAATTTCCAAACTAAATTCACAATTTATATTGAACAAGTCGTAACTATTCTCAAACTAACCGATCAAAACTGAAAGATACAAACAACAAATAAGAAAGTTTTTAGTTGATCAGAGAATCGCCTTGTTGTTGAAAGCGTCAACGTCGCACAGTAAGCACTTAAATTAAAATTTAATATGAGCTTTTTCTGTTTTGTGAATGTAATAAAATACATTATAAGAAAAGCAATTCTAAAGATGAAAATAATATGGTCGGCGGTGTAGTATTTCAGAGACTTTAAGTTATAACCTTGCTGTAGCTTTTCTCAAAATTAATACCGCGCGTTCTGTATAAAAATAAAACGACGACGTTCTATGTGAACAACCAGGCCATAATTTATATATTTTTCAGACATTATTACCCGCGGACATTAGCGCTTCTTCCCTATTCTCCTTTCAACCTTTATCCTGTATTATTCCCATACTACACACAATACTATAATTAACCAACATCAAATTCACTTTGAACAACAAACAAATAATCACCAAACAATTATTAAACTTGTTGAAGAAAAAAAAAACAAATCGTTATGAAAGCTTCTTGACCTATCCCTACGAGCCATTTATGC
>JAZBGZ010000376.1:35165-48021 GCA_037414795.1 Stenodera caucasica | reverse complement strand
TTTTTTCTTATATCGAGGTCGAATGAACTACACCTTAATTTGAATGACGCTACATTTTCAAGGATTATCAAATTTTATACTATTTTTGAAGAAATTAATAATAATTCTTTATAAATTTCTCATTTCAGGTTCCTCTTCAATCTAATAAAGCTTTCTGTATTTTCTTGATAATTCTATTGCATTATTTCCATTTGACCAACTTCTTTTGGATGTTTGTTGAAGGTGAGCCCCAATCTCCCCTATTTTTATTTTTTCATAAAATTGTTAATAATCGGAATTATATTAGAAATTCCAAACCAATTTCCCCCCTTCCAGAGAGTCAATTTAGTCCATTTCATAACTCCAAAACCGACAAATAAAAATCAATTATAGATCGTGATTGACATTAAATTGTTCATGGAGTCAATGAAAATTGAATTTTCACGATTATAAGCTAATATTTGGACATAAAAAAAAATCCGCTCAAAAATTCCAAAATCTTGTACAGTTTATGAGTAGAATATAATAAATTTATTCTCGATTAGAGAAACAATCCGAGTAGGTTTTGATTAACTAGTCTACTTGATTTTTATATTACAGTTACGTTACTATAGCAACCTATACGTACTTGACTTTGAAATTCAGACAAATGAGATATAGAGAACTTGATAGAATATTATTGAATGCATATACCGGATATCCGGTGTATGACAATAGGACCAAATATATTGGCTCTGAGCGAAATTTTCAGTTTGCCTGAGCTACATTTAAGCATCAGAAGAAAATTTGAGCACGAAAAATCACATATCAGTTGATTGGTGAATGTTTTTTAAAAAATCCTCACAAAGCCTATTATAAGAAATCATATCTGTTCTCTAACTTTGATAGAAAATCGGACAGCCTGTACACTTCGTGTTAATTAACCCAGAATTAAGTTTTTAATTAAAATGGAATTATTCTGATCATCTCAATGTTATCAATAATAATATATCGATTCTATGGATGAAATGTTGAATATCCTATAGCAATTATACATGAATATTGATCATTGAATTCCATCCCTTATCCGCAGGGCCGGATCTAGACGCTTTTATCAAAGAAAAAGTCACCAATCCAATTGGTTTGCTGTTTGTATTAATTTGGGCCCCTATATTCGGACTTGGACTTTTCGACTATATGATTTATTTATCATAATAAAATAAAATTTAATTACAGGCCTCTATTTATATATTTTGGTAGTAAAAACGTTTACTGGTGAGAAAATCAAACCACGTACTTATGCCGCTATTGGATGGGGTAAGTATTGTTTTTTTTACATAATAAGACATCATACCCCTGTAGAAAACTAACCCTTTATTAATGATGTAATTCAACAGCTCCCATTAGAGGAATGTGTAATTAAATTAGAGAAATATTTGCTAAGAGGAGAATATGAGGAACAGCTCAAATTCATAATAAATATAGGTGGTTGTTTTTGCACTAGGTGAAGAAATCGATATTGTTTCTTAGTTCAGATATTCAAAATCGATACAATTCGTGCTGGCTTGATAATTAATACTAGTGGTTGAAATTCGTCTCTCGAGTCAAGTTTCAATGTTCACACTTAAGAGGGTTGATTAATAATGTAATCGTTTCAATAAAATATATACGTTTTAATACGAAAAACTCCCTTGTTCGTTCGAGGAATAATTCTTGTCTGATTGATTTTATTTTGAGCAATTAACGCCTTGACTGTTATTAATTAAAATTCAGCTTTTTCATCAACAATTTTTATTTTTCTGTCGAATAGGTGGGCCAATAATTTTCGTGCTACTTTGGGGCTCAGCCAAAAGTTTCACGTTACCTTTAGAAGACCAGCAGGTGAGACTATATTAATTGCCAAACATTTTTTTTGACGGCGAAAATTTTATTTATACAATTAATACGAAATTTGATCGCAATCATCACACCTTGTTTTGTTAGTTTATTGATTTTCGTCCTAAGTAAATGTTTGCTCTGATTAGAATTTTTATTTTTCGATAGAAGATGGAGTAATAATTTATAATTATTTTTCGATTTGTTTTATTGATTCTCAATACAAATAATTGTACAATTGTGGTTATTTAGGCTGGCGAGATCTTCCGCAGTTGTCCTTGGACGTCGCACCCCTTCGACTGGATCTATCAAGGACCGGCCATTGCTGTATTGATAATAAATGTGATCTTTTTATGTATAATAATGTGGGTAAGATTGTCTCGAAATATCAATAATAAGGGACCTCATTTTGAATCGACTGAAATTATATTCCAAAGGTATTGATAACGAAATTACGTTCAGCAAACAATGTCGAAACACAACAATACCGAAAAGCTGCCAAAGCTCTACTTGTTCTAATTCCACTGCTTGGTGTGACTTACGTTTTGGTGATTGTTGGACCGACTGAAGGAATTTCCCGGAAAATTTACGACAATATTCGAGCCATCCTACTATCAACTCAAGTATTGGAAAATTGGAAATTTGAGGAGTTAGACTATATTAATATCTCAGAAATATTATAAGAATGAAAAGTAAAATTTTAGTAGAGCAAAAAAATTCCAACATTTTGAGGTGGTCTAACTCCTCAAGTAAAATTGTGTATTTTTATTGATTAGAGATTTGTAGGGTTTGACTGTAGCATTATTCTATTGTTTTTTGAATGCTGAAGTGAAAAATACAGTCCGTCATCATTACAATAGTTGGCATACACGTCGTACAATTGGATCACGTCGTACACGATTCTCATCAAGCCGTGATTGGACATCAAATACAAGAGATAGCATGCGGTATGGGGGTAGATGGGGTGGTTTTAGACAATAAAAAAGACCAAACACAAACAAAGTTTTTATAGTTTATATCAAAATTACAACTACTTCAAGAAACGAGGCTCAACAACATCGGATAGTACAACAACTACTACAACTGTTGTTTTACCATATCCCAGAATAACACAACAAATTCGATTGAACTTATCACCATCAGGTAGTGATATTGGATGAGATACGTCATCACGAGAGGACAGACGGTACATTTTGTCAAAATATTCCCATTACAATACAAATTCGAAGGTTCTCTTCATATCCAAGTTAATTCCGATGGGGACTCACTTGAATATTTAGACCATGTTCGAATTGCATTGATCGATATTCCTGTTAGCTTATCATTGTGTCTGAAGCAATAAGATTCCTGATTTTTCATGTGATTTTCCTTCACTTTTGTATTCCAATACAAGCAGAAATAAAATTCGATGTATTCATATTCATAGAATGATATATGTACCTCCTTATCAAGTATTGTAATTCCCATGTTGCATTAATCTTGCTCAGTGGCTCTCGAATTGTGAAAAAATTCCAGTTAAAGTTGTAGAACTTTTCCAGAACAGATAGTTTGGGAAATACTGATCTAGAAAAAAACCTAGCATTTTGTTTTGGTTAACTTTGATATCGTTTCGACATTCTCCTAATCCAAATTAACTCTATCAACTATTTTCAGCTTCTAGGATTCTAGGTCTTTAAATTCTGAGGATAGGCCTCAAAAAATTAATAAAATGTGCTTATGAAGTATCAATGATTATCAAAAATTTGATTCGGGCTCGGATTAATAGCGTTCTATCATCTATTTTTCAAATATTTTTTGATTATTAGGGCAACCATGGATACCCTTCTGGAAGAAGAAGGTAACGGCTCCCGTACATCTTCTCGTGGAAATTCAATAACTGAAACTGTTTTAAAATGAACCTTATCTCCCTCATACAAACAACAGATTGGATGTAATTCCTGTTGTCACCAATTGTTTTTTCGATAAATGGAGATTGAATGTTTATTGTTTAAATGTCACAAAAAACTGTATTTCCGGGAAATGAATGTGAAAAATAATAAAATGAAATTCAATTAGAACCATCTTTTATTTCATCAGCTTCTTCGTTATCAACATCTTTATCAATTACTGGATTGTCATCAATATTAAAAATTGTGTTTGTTTTGAAAGGTAGGAGATGTTTAATCGGTTCAACAATTATAGATCGATCCAGAAAAGTGACGTTTTTCTCTTGTAAATTTTGTATATTTATGCCTAGATTCGATGCAATATTACTTGGTGGGAAAACGACATGTATACATTTTTGTAAATACGGCACTAAATCATCAGTAAAACACATACATAATCGTGTGAATGCATCTTTAGAATTTGATGTGAACGCCTGTTGTTCTTGTCCATATAAAATCAATATTGATTTGGCAATCAAAATCAATGATTCTTGTAATGTTTCAACAATAATTCCAACACAAGCTATTGGTGGACATAATTTCAATTCATTGAAACTGGTCAAAATATTATTCAAAAATTCGGCTAATGGATAGAATTCTAATAGACTATCAGGCGGTTGTAATGGATCATCATTTTTCGATTTCCATGGTACATTTGAATGATTTTTATTGATCAATGTGAAACATTCCATGTTTCTTTCGAAATTTCCAATAGCTCTTTTGGTGTTTGTTTGGAAATTTTGTCCGATTTTTTCAGTAAAAATCGGTATCAACATTGAACGAAAATCACAACCGACTTTACTAAACGACACTCCAAAATACATACATTGTGCTAAAATTGACTCAATCGATGGTACACCTCGATCAAGATCAATTTGGAGTGTTTGTAGAAATTCGTTGATTTTATCACGGAGCCATGTAAAAAATAGCACATTTTGATTGATTTGCTGATTTTTATAAAATGTCAAAGGATTGTGTTCATCATCATTGAATATTGCACGATATTGAGTAATAATATTGAAGAGATTCACTCGAGTTATCTCAACGGTTTTGTTCAAATGATAATTAGCTGGAATTTGAAAATTGATAGAAATTAATAAATATACATTAGTTTGAAATATTCAAACCATCATCTTTTGGAATCGAACTAAGAGAAGATTGTAACCAAGCATTCCTTGTTTGTAAGAATTTCAGTCGTAATTCAGTCTCTGTAAATACTTTCATTCGTCTCAAATGACTAACGATTTGTAAACATTTCGGCAATGTTATATCTTGTCGTAATTGCATTAATAACTGATGCAACATCAATAGCCAAGCTTTATCAACATCCAACATAATACTCTACAAAAATAATAAATTAATTAAAAATTAAAAAATTTTACATTATCGAAATTACTTTAAAAATCGGTATATCTGGATGATTATTGTATAATTTCCGTACATAACTAGCCAATTCTAGAGCATCTTCATACAAGCCATCATTAATAAATGAATTCATCAATTGTGGCAATTCTAAAATTTCCAATAATTGTGCATTTCGTGTTAATGTTAATGAATTTAGATGACGTAAATGTGATATTTTATTTGTTTCAGTACCAAAACGTTCACATCTTTTTTCAAATTCAGGTATATTATCCAATAATTGATCTAATTTACTTTCAATTGTATTGAATTGTACAAATAAATCACGTGAACATTGACCAGTTTCAATGAATGTTTTATAATTTGAAATTGCTAATTCTTGTGTTTGTTCTAATAATAACGCTTGTTCATCTTGTAAACGATTTGGTTCTTTTATTAAATCATCAAATTTATATTTGCCTAATTTTGTAAGATAATCACGAAAATTGAGGTTATAATCCCAATCATCTAAAAATGATATTAATAAATTAATAAATTCTCGATAAGTTCTGGATTAAATGACAAAATTACTTGGATAACCATCAGTAAATAATAATTTCAATAGATTATTTTCTTCAGAATTCATTATTTTTGCTGAATATTCGACAAAAGCAAGTTATGTTGAATTGTCAAAATTTTTGTTGTTGTAAAAAAGGTTACGTTAATTAATTGAGTATTTTTGAACAACTCGATAGTATCTCCACAGAAATCACATGAATCATCCCAAAAATTCAACAAATTATACTTTTCTGATGAAAATTTTCCAACTCTACCACATCACTCATCAGTAAAAAGATGGCTAATTGTAGCTATGGTTACATGACACGTAGAATAATACAAACAAATTAAAAAATCAAAAACACGTATCGTGAACTTTATAATTGACTGAAATTCAATGAATTACTTGATTTAAATAATCATCAATTGTGAAAATCATTCAAAATTCAATAAGATTTTTATAGCAAATGGCTTTAAAAAACGGCGCGACTTTCAAAATTATTCAACAATCATGAGTAGTTTAGAGTGAGTAGATATTTGTTTCTATATTCATCTGAACTCTATTATTTCAATGAATTTTGCAGCAATTTTCAACCATTGATTGATAACTATGAAGAAGCGATTAAAGAAATTTCAAAAGAATTGGATGATTATCGAGTAATGTTTAGAATCAGGGCCGGCTTAAAAATCGTATTTGAGTCAGCCTTGTCTGAAAAATTTGGAAAATACTAATCAAATTATGATTGTAGATTGAACAGAATAATTTCAAATCACAAATCAATGTATTATTGTCCGAAAATAAAGAATTACGTTTAAAATTAGAAAACTGTCTTTTACAATCAACAAACGATGAAATCAATTTTCAATACAAAGAGAATGATTTCATCAAAAATTTACAACAGCAGCTGAATAATGTAATTGACGAGAAAGATAATGTAATAAAATTATGGCAAAATTCACGAGAAACTATTGAAAATTTAGAAGAGGAATTGAAGATATATCAAAATAATATAGATGGATTTGTACCAAAACAGGAATTTTTAGAGTTGAAAAACAATTATGAAGAGAAAATAAAACAACTGGAAAATTCATTGAGATTTCAAAAAAAATCAACAACAAATACACTAAAAATTATCGATGAAAAAACTAATAATTTTGATGAGAATGCTTTGAAAATCATCAAGAATTTAGAAGACGAAATTGTAAAATTACAAAAAAAATTAAATGATTCGAATAAATTTAATAAACAGTTAGAGAATAATTTGATAAATAGAAATGATGAAATTGAATTATTAACAATCAAAAATCAAGAGTGCTGTTTGAAAGTACAAGAAGCCCTTATAATAGTCGAAAGTGCATTAAATGAAAGAGACGCAGCTTTATCACGTGAATCGAATATAAAAGGTAATCATCATAGTTTATCTCAAGACAGGCTAATTAGGAATGCTTTTTTTGTAGATGAAATTGAAAGAATGACAAAAAATTTCGAAGAAATTACAATAAATAATCAAGAAAAATTGACAAATCAAATTAATAAGACTCAAACAGAATATGAAAAAAAACTAAAAGAATTACAACAACAATTGAAAGAAAAACAACTAGATATTTGCAATAAAAACAATGAAATTGAGAAACTAACGAAATACGATTTCAATGATAGTTCAACTTCAAAATTACTGATTTTAGAAAAAAATTTAGAATCTACTTTTCAAAAATTAGTAATTATCTTCAAAATAATCAAATTATTTGAAATTATTAATTAATGGATTTAGTTAATTTCAGAGAAACTAAATATTCAATTAAAATCAGAAAATGAGAGTATAAAAAATGATTTAAATCAAATGTCGATGTTTTATGAACGTGATATAAAAAGTCGTGATACTGAAACAATTCAATTGAAAAAAAATTTAAAACAATTACAAATTGAATTGAATGAGACACAAATGAATTTACAAAAAATTAATAATAATAATGGAGAATTGAAAATGAACATTACAAAAATTGAAAATGAATACCAACAGCAAATAAATCAACAAAGAACGTAATTTTGTTATCATCAATCTTTCAATAGTTATATTCAATAAATAATAATAATTGTTTAAGGTTACTTTGTGATAACTATGGAGAAAAATTGGATAGACTTATTGTCAATCGTGATGAAATTCTAACAATTTTTAAACAACAAATGGAAATTAATAAGAAATGGAGAATTACAGTTAAAGATATTTATGAGATTTTCACAAAGCGTTTATTAGAACTGAAACAAAATATTCTAAAACTTAAATCTCAGAATAGAATTTTGATTGAAAAGCTGAAAAATTCTAACAATAAAATAAATGAATATAGAAAATTATTACAGACAATCACTAAAGATGTTGGTAAAGTTGCTAAATGTTCATTTTAATTAGTTGAATTAATACAAGCTGTAAATAAACTTGGAAAATAATATAAAATTTCATCTGGTTCTTGTAAATCAATCCAAGCTAAACCTTGATCGACCATATGATTTAAAGCCTTTTCAGCACGACTTTTATCCCATTTCAACTGATTATTCAAATAACTAATTGATCCAAATGACTGATTATTATTTGATAATAAATTCAAAATAGCAGTATGATCCATACTCAATTCACCAGGTATCGATTGTACCATATATTGATTTTTGCTAATCTGTATCAATTTAAAACCATTACCTAAACATTTCAGTTTTTCAGCAGCTCTAATTAAATCATCTTTCGTTATTGATTGATGATGGCGACTTAAGCCTCTCGTTTTAATCAATTTCGTATGTAAATCATCCAAACTAATCAAACCACCGGTTTTATGATTTGTTGATAAGCAAATTTCCACTATTTGTATAGCCAATTCGTAATAGAAATCACCAATACCTAAAATTGTTGTCCAAAAACCTTTAGCCGATGCTAATGGATCAACACCAATACTTGAACACATTTCTTGAAATTGACGACGAAATTCCGGGTTTTTCTTAATTTCATTCTTATGTTTGGTAGCAAATTCTTCCAAATTTATTTTGAAAATATCCATTTGTTTTGTCATCTGTTCAAATTGATTCTCTAATAATTCATTACCTTTATCTTCGTATTTGACTTGTTCGAGACGTTGGCGCTCAATCGCACCAACACCAGCTCGTCGTCGCATTATTATCACTAATATTATTACAATAAATTATTCAATTTTAATCATTGAAAATGATTATTTTCTGTTAGTTTTTCATATTATTGTGAAATACGTAATTTGAGGTTAGGTCAGACATCTGACAACTTTTGACGAACCCGAATACCGATCGCTGACTCGAACAAATAACTGTATAAATAATTGCATATATGTGAAATTGAATTAAATTTAAAATTATTGAAATACTCGATTTTCTCAATTATTCAAATAACTAGAGGTAATATAATTGCTAATCATTATTTTGATTAATTAAATATTGTTCACTTTGATAATTTTTGTGTTTATGTTCGATTTGAACAGCTGATCGAACGATGACATAAATGTTCCAAGGTTGTACTGACAGTTGAACTGACATTGATAATCGAGCTAGAAATTAATAAAAAAGACTAAATCTAAATTAATTGCGAATTAATTGAATTAAATTATGTAATTAATTAAGCTGAAATTATTTAATTGTATTTTAAAAAATTATTGTGCGTATAGAACAACGATGTATAATTGAATTATGAGATTCTCAAAAACAAAATTATTTATTTTATTATCAATGATTCTATTATCAGTGTGTATAGCTAATATTATTAATTTATTAAATACGGATGGAGTATTTGGGAAATCATCACAAGTAAATAGGGGAGATTTCTTGAATATTAGTGATAGTGATGAGCATCTTTTATGGTTTCTTCAAGTAAAATCTTTCATATTTCAGTTGAATACAGTTTAATTGTTACTATAAACAATTTGATTGTAGATTTCTGATATTCATATAAGTATTTTTCAAGATCCACGACGTATAATTGAATTTAGAGATTTTTGTAAATATACAGTTGATCGAATAAAACCAAGTATTGTATTAGCAACTGGTGATTTAACTGATGCTAAAACCAAAGATGGTGTTGGTTCACAACAATTTGAGAAAGAATGGCGTTATTATCGTGATATATTAGATGAATTTAATATAAGAAGTAAAACAATATGGCTAGATATACGTGGTAATCACGATATTTTCAATGTTGCCAATGTAGAATCGAAACAAAATTTTTTCACAAATTATTCAATACAAGGTAGATCTCATCCAAAATCATACATATATCAATATAGAAAATCAAATGAATTGTATAGTTTTATTGGTATTGATGCATGTTTAGAGCCAGGTCCTAAACGGCCATTCAATTTTATTGGAATGATCGATCAATATGAAATTGATCAAATTAATTATTTAATAAATTTAAATTATGGCACAAATTATACAATATGGTTTGGGCATTTTCCATCATCATGTATATTATCGACTGGCTATGAAAGTGTACGTCATTTAATACAAAAAGACAGTAAAAGTTATGTATATTTATGTGGACATTTACATAGATTAGGTGGTTTAATACCGAAAATGTATACATTACAAAAAAATGGATATCTCGAATTAGAATTAGGTGATTGGAAAGATAATCGTGTATATCGTTTAATGGCTATTGATCATGGTCTATTATCGTTTATCGATTTAATACATAATGAATGGCCTATTGGTTTAATTACAAATCCAAAACATGCACTATTTTTAAATCCAAACAAAGAAAATTTAGAAAATATACGACAATCAACTCACATCAGGTATAGCTGGTTTTATAATTTGTTAAGTTCCACATGCGTAAACAATTGAATCTAACCGCCATCTAAATATCTCTTACCGAACTAATTATAATTGTGATGAAAACGGCAAATTAACATCATGCTAAGTAACGTGAAAATATCTAGATTTATAACTATAATGAATTACTAAATAGATCAATTAGATATCAGAGCCAGATTAAGACAATTTAGGGCACCATAATTTTAACGGAAAAGCTAATTTAAATTGGGATTTCTCGTTCTCAAATGATGAATGATTTTTGTTAAACATCAATATTTTCTAATAATTTTCTAATAATTTATATACGGAACTAATTTGAACCAATGTTAAATTGTGTATTCAGAGCGATATACGCATACGGAATTAGATAAAGAAATTAGTTGATACATTTTTTTTTTTTGTAGAGTTCTAGCCTTCTCATTGGATCCAATTGAATCTGTACATATACGAATTGATAAAACAAAATGGAAAAAATGTTATAATATTGATGGTCCATTATATGTAATTGAATGGAATCCACAAAAATATAAAATTGGTCTACATGAAATTGAAGTTAGAATTATTGATAAAATGAAGCGTAAAAAAATTTATTCACAACCATTTACTTTAGATAATGCAGAACGTTTATCATTTGGTTTTTTATCACGTCTTGCATTAATGACATCAGCTAGTACTATTGTGAGTATTCAATCTTAAAGTTGAGCAGGACTTAAATCACAGTAGAGACTTTGAGTAAGAATTTGAGTGTGAGATGAACAATCGATTCTAATTGTCGGTTGTTTATCTCATACTTAAAGAACGACTTAAATCACAATAGAGATGGGACTAATAGTTTCAGTGATATTGTGCTTCATGTCGTTAGATATTTTTTCGATACTATTTGAATATTAACTTTTAGTTCCGAGTCACGTTTGGTGTCATGTTATTCATTTCAATAATACCATTATCAATATTACGTCTCATCCATAAAATGGCGATTGAAGAAAAACTACCAAAACCTCATTTATTGATAAAACGTCGTAATTGCTTAAAATTATGGCTACGTAAGTTTTGGATTTTATCAACAATTGATCGTATTTTCTGGCCATTAGTTTTATATCCAATTTATTTAACATTTGGTCCATGGTCAATTGGTTATCTAGTTGAAGATCATATAGGTGTAATATTTGCTTGGGGTATTATCGTTAATGGTCATTTTTTACCAGGTTCATTCACTTATGCTTATGGTGCCATTCAAGTTAATTTAAAAATTTCAAATATTGATTAAAATCTAATTCAATTAATCAATTTAATTGTAGTTGGTAACATTTCAAATACCATTAACATTCATCTTAGCCCATGGTGTTGATTATCGTTTCCAGCATAAAATCGTCGATCCAGCTAAACAAAACACAATTTGTAAACGACTTAGTTTACATGTACCATTTTATCTAATTTTTGGTATACAGTTTATTATGGCATATTTGTTTTGGTTAGCTTATGGTACTTTGGCATTTATTTTGAGCTTTTTATGTACATGGTCATTAGTTTTAGCTGCAATTTTATGGTTCCAGACTATTTATCTTCCAGAAAAATGCACAAGGTTTGTTGTTTTCGCACAAAATTTTTATTTTTATTTTTTCTATTTTTTGACAAAAATTATTATTACTAGGAGAGCTGCTGAGATTTGGCATCGGAAGTGATATTATCAAATATCAAATATTGTAACAATCAAGTACTATTCATAAATGTTAAAATTAGAAGATGAGAAAAATAAATTTTAAAATTAAGTTTTGTTTGTTTTTTTTTTGTGTGTTAAGTCAATCTAAACTTAAGGAAATTTCAAGTTCACTAACCTCCGAAAATATTTTCCTGTGAAAATTTCTAATTAGGATAGGTAAGTAAATTTTCAAATAAATTTATCTACAAACCAATTTTCATCATTTTGGTATTTATTTATTAATTGATTTATTATTTTTATAACATCCCATCTCTATTGTGATTGACGTTGCCTTGTTGATAATAATAAAAAGGGTGAATGATTAAATTGTTTTGAATTGAATTATTCTTAGAGAAAATTGCAAATTTTCATTGAAATTAATTAAATTGTCAGCTGAAAAGTGCCTGAAATAAAAAAGAAATCTTTCAAATTGATTATCTCCTCTCTTCCACATATACTTGAAGATTTTATATCCACTTTCTAATTATTATAATAAGGCCATGGTCTTCAATCCTGGTCTATCTCAGAATGGTTTATTAGGCTAGGTAAGTGGTTTCGAAAGAAATCTATCTAGTGTCCCAATAAACACACACCTATCGTCATAATTATTAGTGTATTCTCTCTATAAAGATCTTGTCCTAAGAATAGAATTTTTGATGTTATTTTGTTTAAAAAGAG
>JAZBGZ010000376.1:6796-27853 GCA_037414795.1 Stenodera caucasica | reverse complement strand
GATTTTTGGTAAATAATCTAATTCACTATCTTCAATATGAAGATAATCTGTATCGAGATCAATTTTTATAATTGTATCGTTGAATAGATGATTGACATAAATCTCCCAAATTCGCGGATAATCTTTATTGATATTATTAATTAGATAATCATTCGTCAATTTCTCATAATCTCGTATGAGATGAGGACGTGAATAATAATCGACTGGATCAGTAAAATTATCAATTAACTAAAAGAAAACAACAAACAAATAGTGCATTAATAGAATTTTTGAAATGTAATATTGGCGCGCATTTTAATATCATTATGATTGGACAATTAGAGTGTTTAAATGAAGGTACTAATATCGAAAAATCGGAAAATTTCAGCTTACATTATCAACAAATTCAGTTATATTCAAAATAACATTAGTAGCCTCCTGTAATTTGTCCTCATTGGGCTCCTCACTGGTTTGATTTTTTATAAATGTTGTTAAAACGAATCGAATTAATTTTTTACTAGTTTCAGTTATTTGATCTTTTTCCATATTTTCGGGGTATTTTGTTTTGGTCGTCTTTAGTGGTGATGGTAAAGGACAAAGATTATAAGGTACACCGATGTACATCACATTTTCAGATCGATTCAAATTATTAGCATCAACAACAAAACCAATAAATATATCCATTGAAAATATTTTTTTAATCATTACTTCCTTTTTCAACCAATCAAATTTAAAATCAACAATCTCATCATCGGTAGTTTTAGTAAATAAACTCGGTATTGTTGGTAATTCTAATTGTTCTAAATATTTATAAATAACTGCCAATCCTAAATTATCGATAGAATCTAAAAATAATAGGTACTATTGAATAAAAATCATGAATTTAAATTAAAACAAAAAAAATTACCCAAATCCATGCATGATTTATAAAAATCTCTTGCTTGCTGTACCGGTTTCGGTTCATTATTAGTATTATTATTATTATTATTAATTGGGGATGATTTTAAAAATTGTTCAGTCGCAATCAAGACACGTTCGGTAATTGTTGTAAATGTGGAAAATGATTGGAACCAGCCATGATTTGGATGTTCATTCGACCACAATCCACAGACATATTGATAGAAATTAGTACATGGATCAATTGTTAAATCTAACGATAATCGTAGATTCGTTGCCGAATGTAAACATTCATTTGTTGTACAAATTTCAATCGGTTTTGTGATTTTTGAATCTAAATAATAACTTTAATTAAATTAATTCAAAAATAATAGTGATGTAAGAAGTGACTTATCCGCCATCTAGCGTATTTATGATGAACTGATCTAAGGGTTAGTATATGAAAAAAAACTGGGTCAGTACTTTTCTATTAATCATATATCGAAATGACAGCGGACTAGTTACTTTTTATGTCACGAATAGGAAAATACTTACAAATTATTGAAATTGTTATTAAAGCGATTAGAATCAATATTAATAGAATGCCCAATAAAATTGACAAATTCCGATAAAACTTTGGTCTTCTGAAACTAAAAATAAACATTCCAATTTATTCAATTATTGAACAATGGAAAAAAAATTGATGTCGAAGCCGGGGCTCGAACTCGTGACCTTCCGATTCTATTCCAAATCTGCTACAATTACCTATTTGTAGACAGCCAGCCAACCAAAATTCATTTTTTGGTCGATTTTTCTTTGATGAATTGGAATCTCGAGAATAATCACGAATTTAGACTCTTTATCAGTTGAATGAACTTCAATCTGATACAAATTCAAGGCTGATTGTGATTATCGATCCAACAAATAAATTAGCAAATGGACTCAAATGGATAATGGTTCGAATCATTTGTTATCGTTAATTATAAATACTTAAATAAATTATATCAATGAATCGCGTTATTTGAATTATTTTCGGATAATCCGGTGAAAGTTCATTGTCCTACCGTTCTATCGGTAAATTACGTCGGAAAAGTTGCATTCAATTTTCATTGAAATTATCCAATAGTCTCAATCAATTGTAAACGTACATCAATAATGATGATCATTATGATTATGAAAGAGAGTGATGATACTTACAATTTCGACCTAGAATTGACTTCTACCAAATAATTTTGATCTATAAGTGAATTTCTTGCTGGATATCCTAGAAATATCGAATATTAATTATTTAATAAAAAAAATTGTTGATGTCTATGGAAATTTATTATACATATATGTAATGTTGTATGTACAATAGAATATTTCAGAGAATTATTGATTTCGTTTAACTAAAAAGTTCAACAATCATTACTATGTGCTATATTTGGATGAGAAATAGATTTTCTCGTTAAAAAATCAGGATAATTAGAAATAGAAATAACACCAATCAATCAAAGTTCCTTATCAAATAAATTGATAAAAATACATTTGATACTTACTTGAAATAACAAATGGTTTACTATTATTATCATCTGGCTGATATGCATGATTATCCATAATAGTCTAATTTTTCATTCAATTAAAAATAACAATCAATAATATGTATCTATAGGTCGGATATAAAAATATGAATCGCCCTTTTCACTAAAGCGACATGATAATATATGATAATAATGTAGAAGGGGTTGGTGATATGAAATAGACAAATGAAGGACTATAGCAACAATAAAATACACAACTTCATACAACACCGTCATAATATTAGGTATAACTATAGATATAGTTATGGTCAATCGATGTTCCGAATATTGATTTGATAAACTTTGAAAATACTTTAATCAATTATTGACAGGATAAGTGTTCCTTTTATTGCATTATACAATCCTTGAACAAAAAACAAAACAATCAATTATGGGAATAAATCGTTTATTGATTTTATTATGCAGCAATTTTGATTCGTTGCACGTCTCTAATTGCCCTATTTATTAATAAAATTTGACGTAAAAAATATTAAATAGAAATAAATATCAAAATAAAGATATTAATTATGTTGAGAATATGAATGATCTTCTTTATGGAATATCTCTTAGATCGGAGTAGACTGGTTTTATCGAAATAAAAATTATCGATAACGAATACTTTCAAAAAATTGGTAATTTCGCACATTCACGCTGAAAATTTTACTAGTGTAAAACTTGTCTTTAGTTCCATATAATTTTTATTTTTTTGATTATATTTGTGTTTGTACCTATAATGAATAGATGTAGAAAACCTTTGACAAGATCTCAAACAAGACGACGGTATATTTCGTTAAGATTTTCTTATTTATTTCTCATAATGTTTCATTTTTTTATTTCTTTTAGAACGATGGACCAACGGGTAAGTGTCCATATGTTGTTCAAAAATTTGGATTTCTTTTGAAATTAGCCAAAAATCTTTATTGAACCACTGCTAAGCGTTTTTTTTTTTAAAAAAAAACTGGAATATTTTAAAATCTACTGATTTCAAGTGAATGCTGTGCTGTAGAATTTGATTTAGAATTCAAAATATAGAATGTTCCATTTATAATGAGAACGTGTTAACTGAATTATTCTGTACATCGTAAAAAAAAGACTATTAGAAAGAATAATTTCTTTATTTTCTTTTAGAATACAATTGAAGAAAGCATAAAAAAAGAAGTGAATTGTCCTGTTTGTTTTTTTAGTTGTATAGAAAGACGTCTTTCAGCCCTACCATGTGGTCATATGTTGTGTGGAATTTGCTTGGTAAAATTGTCCCAATGTCCATTATGTCGTAAGACTTTCATAGAAGAACAATGCTGGCCAATTTATTTTTGAATTTATCTCTATCTGAAAAACTATAAAAATATCATAGAATTTGTTAATAATTATAGTTAACAAATTCTATAATATTTTTATAATAATTTGACATTATATGTTTGCATGATTATTTACAATAAATTATAAACGAATTCACTTGTTTTAGTTCCATTTATTACTTTATCATAAAAATCGATGTTTTTGAACACTTTATTGGAATTTTTGAGTTTTCTGGAACTATCAACGACATAATATCAGCCAAGGAATTGAATAATTATTGATAATACTCAATTCAAACTACAGAATCTACCGCTTGTTTAATAATTTGGCGTGTGGCGTCATCTATCAATTACTAGAAGAACTTTATGAGATGATTTGAAATAAGATTGCCAAATTTCCCGGATTCAATGACAATCGAAATTTGGAAAATTTTAATTCTCTAATTTAAAAAGAAACAATAGAAATAAGGTTATTTAAGCTGCTTATTAGCGATGATTTGATAATTAAAGGCGACAATTGGTAAAAAAAATAGTACCGACACGTCAATAATTCAATTATCAGTGAATTTATTTATGATAGTAAATAATTATCTTGAAATGATCACGCGTATCAAATATTAAAGAGAGAAAATCACAATTTCATTTATATAAGGAATTAGTTTTGGAAATTCAGATGGCTATCGAAATATGTAGATATTTTTTTTTATGGAGACAAAAGACTTTTCTTTTAGAGCTTGTCGGCCTTTGTTTTATATATTAAATCATTTTTATAGATGTATTTATATCAAGGCTCCAGACAAAAGTACGATTTTTCCAAGAATATGTCGATAATGATTACGAGAAATGTGATTTTTTTTTAAATTTTACGATTACTATTACTTAGAGGAAAAATTTTAACAAGATTTTTTTATTGTTTCAAATATGAATCCCCAAATGTAATTCAGAATTACTAATTCTCAATAATTTCACAGCTAAGAGAATCAATTGATTTCTATGGAAAATTGAATAATCGGCACTCAAAAGTCTCGAGACTCTAAATTCGAGAATCTAAAAAATGGATAATTTATTGTCAATTATTTTCGCAAACAATTGAATATTACATTAGACATATATTTACCATATATCACCGATTTTATCTAGTAGAGAAATTTCTAATTTTACAGATTGACGCTATTAGAGACGTCAATTTTCGACAGGTTTTTCTATGAAACAATTGAAACAATTACGAAAATACTTGAAGAATTTTGACATTAATTCTTGGTTAAACGACTGTTCCATTTCTGCTTCAAGGCAGTTTTTCATGGATGATAAATCGATGTCAAAGACCCCCGTTTTTATCGATGTTTTGGGGTAAACTGAAATTCGAAAATATCTGCGACTTTGAAGAAAATGGAATTATTTTAAAAGTCGGGGAAAATATCAGCATTGACTCAATTTATTTGATCCCAGATATCAGTCGAATATTGTGCAATTTATTGACTTGAATTAATATTTTTATTATATTTATATTATTGATTTTTCTTTAAATTTCTCTCTACTCAAGTAATAGTTTGAGTCACAAAATAAAATAGTTGATAATCGTTTTTTTAAATGAAAATCACTGATTTCAGTGATTAACACCTCTGATTTATAGTTTGAAATGTAATCAAATCAGATTAGAAAAAATTCAATCACATTTTCAAGTATTTCAACATTGTTCTAATTACAAGTGTTTCTGTCCCCTCCCCCTATTAGAAAAATCTACAAATCCTTATAATACACACATATAAACACATATTTAGTTATCTGTAAATGAAAGAAGGCCAATTATGGTGGAGATATTTGTGAAAAAGTTAACACTTGTGTTTTTATTATTGAAATCGTCAATATTAAAATACGAAAGCCTTGATTGATAAATTAGTTGTTACCTATTGTGATTCAATTGTCCACAATTCATCATCTTCAATGGCTGCAATTAGGGCATGGTTTGGCTATTATTACCAACCATACAGCCACACCTGATTATACAAAAACGACCAAAATAAAAAATAAAAAAAATAAAAAAAGAAAAAACTACAATAAAGACAACAGCTATATTGTTGAAAATCGACAATAATTGTGATTAAGTGAAAAATTACCCTTAGTGATTGCTACACAGATTATTTAAATTTATTGTTAAGGCTCTATTTGAGAAAATTCCGAATCGAGATGATGTCCAAAAAGCAATGGTGTGTTCTTTTATGTTTATTAATCGTTTATCTCTTGCTCGGTGCCGGAATTTTCTACAATATCGAATCTCAAGAAGAATTTTCCCGTCTAGAACAAAAAATAAATGAACGCAAAAGGATCGAAAGTATGTATTAAATAAGTATATATTTTTTAGAAATACATATTTCATTTAAAATCGATAATGCACTCGAATCGATAATAATAATAACCGAAATCATGTGATTATGATGACACGTTTTGTTTACTTGATTTTCAATAATTATAGTTAATTGTTTATTTTTCTTGTTTTAAAGAATTGTTGTTCTCTTATGTGCCCAGTTATATTGAAGATTCGTTTTTCGAAAATTTGACAAATTATTGCGGCAAACCATTGGGCAAAAATATGGGCAAACACATCGACACTCCATTATGGGACTTTTACCATTCGCTATTTTTCGTCATAACTGTTGTCTCGACTATGGGTAATTTCTATATTAATTCGATTACCTATACATATATTATTCATATAAGTAGCCGAATTATAGGATTGATTCGTGTTTAGGTTATGGTAATTTGGCACCGACTACAATGTTTAGTCGAATTTTCATGATTTTCTATGGATTAATTGGTATACCATTGAATGGTATTGTGATGGTCACATTGGGCGCATTTTTCGGACGTTCAGTGAATATTAACAACTATAAAAACAATTGATTTGTTAAATTGATTATTTAATTGATTGATTGCAGTTCGAGAAGTTGTATCAGCGTTGGAAGACGTCCCAAAAAACCGACGATATAACCCGATTGGGGCTTATCAGTCAAATTATTTTGTATCTTGTGCCTGGTTTTACATTTTTCATATTTCTACCGGCCGTTATTATGGTAATTTTCGAAGGTTGGGCTTACGATGTGGCCGTTTATTACGCTTTCGTCAGTCTTACAACGATCGGATTCGGCGATTATGTCGCCGCTGTTGAAAATAATGTCGGTATATCTGATATTTATTACAAAATATATCAGATTTTCCAATTGATTTGGATGATTGGCGGCTTGGGCTATGTATTGATGATTTTGGGCTTCATCACCAAAGCGATGAGGAGTAAAAAAATGCGCGAATTCGAACACATGATAGTCAAGACTCCGGTAAAGATCCGACACGAATTGCGCTCGTTACTGCAAGAATTCCTATTTATGCGTGTCAAACCGGTTTACAAGAATAATTTTCAATATATTCCGCAATCGATAACGACAAGTCAAAGTTGTCCCGATTTGACGATCTATCGAAATATGGATTCGCCGTCAATGAGACGGAAACGAGCTTTTTCGGAATGTCCGCGAACTTTCACACTACAACGAATCCAATCTGAAACTGATCTGAATCGAATCGATAAGGAGCGCACATTTTCGCAAGATCATAGTTTCAAAGAACAACAACAACTCATACGTAAAGTCGTCGATGCTTTGAGCAATATCAATGATGATGATGATGATGATGATGATTATCATCATCCTCATGGTTATGATGTGTTTAGCGATGATGAGATTCTGGCTACTGAGAAATATCCGTCTATATCGTCATCAAAACGGCACAGTTTCTCGACGCAAACACCGCAACGTAGACGGACAGTTAGCGATGTTAAATTACCCCAATATCATTTCAAGAACGATTGCGAACATACTTGGTACGGCCAGCAGGCTAGTAAAGAATTAAAAAAGTTCCAAGCGAGAATTCGTACAATTTCGGAACCAACACCTACAGAAACTGCTACCAGATCTCAACCAAATTGGTTGATAAGAATCAAAAATAGATTTTTAACGAATAAAGACGATTCAAGTGATGTGGAAAAACAATCGCTACCACCATCATTATCAGTTCAAGAAGAACAACGTTATCTCGCCCAAACGTCTCAGGGACGTTACTCATTGTTATCGATGCAACTCAAAAAGGATGCTGTATTGGAACAAACTTCAATCGCTGATTTTATACGAGCCTTATCAGCTATAACAACCACCGAAACTGTCTTATCAACGAGTCAACCAAAACGTAAATTGGGCAATGCTGGTCTTGCAGTTGTACCAACTGAATCATCGGCATCGCCGAAAGTTCGCCGATCCGGTATTTTACCGCCGTTGAGTCGACGATGTTCATTAATACCGGCGACAGCATCGCCGGTATTACGTGAGCGTCGTCGATTCTCTTTGCGGCCTGTTGAAGAGAACTCTTTGATACCACCGCTACCACCCCCGTATACGCCGCCCCTGGATGAAGCTCAGCCCCTTAGTCGGCGCTATTCTAAAGTTCCTAATTTGATACAATCGAGTGTCATTAGTCCGGTACAAAGGCAATTGATCAAAAAAGATCGAGACGATAGTAGTGGAAATTGTTGACCTCTTTTCAAGAAAACTTGTTGTTCATTTATAAGCTAGAATTTAATCACTATAACTTAATAAATCATTAGGAAATTGAATCAGTAAAACGATAAATCATAAATATATGTATAACAATAAAATTAATAGCGTTAATACAGGATGTTCTACTTGAAATGATAACGGGTCCATAGAATTAAGTTCACATAAGAGAAAGGATAGACTAGACTAACACTAATACTTCTCTACAAGTAAGTGGGTCATCTGGCAAAAAACTGTGGTGTAGCACTGCATTAGCTGGAACACTCGGTATAATACTCACCAAGCAATTTCGTCTGGCTTAATTGAATTTAGGACGAAATCGATACCAATTTTAACAAAACTGCCTTATTTCGATCAATTCCAAATTAACAGAAAAGCTAAGAAAATCGAACTTTAATTGTATTTTTACGTAAGTAAATACATTTTAATTATATGAATGTGAAAAATGAGAACAAATTGAAATGATACAAGTCTTAATTACAATGAAAAATAATTAAATATAGGATAATAGGTACAATTATCAGTGCAGTTTTTATTTTATTTTCTATTCTTAACTAGTTTTTTATTATTTTTGTGTGAATTGCCATCAATTTAAAATAATTCAGATTAATCGAATAATTACTAGAATTGTGGCGAATTCTCAACAAATTTATTTCTTATAAATTAAATAAACGCAATTTAAATAATAATAATAATAATAAAAGTAATAAATAGTTTTATTTAATAATGACTAACAGGGGAAGTATCCGAACTCGAATTTGAACACGAATTAATGGCTCATCTTCCACAGATAAGTCTTTCTGATCATTACTCCTCTGATTTGATGTCAAAAATTGCGTCCTATTTTGAAATTCGCGCGTAACGCGAATCTAGAATGAAAATTTTCGAACCGAATTGTTGTTTTTTTTGAAAATAATTTGAAAATTAGTGGTCGAATAATCAAAAGCATTGAATCAGCTCATCTGTCAAGAATTATTCCTTAATTATTCGAATTTGGGTATTTCCCTTGTAAGATTAATATTATTAGTATTATTATTATTGGTTCAGTTTATTTATTATTGGTTCTATTCGAAATATTCCGCACTTTTAGATTTACGCAGTTATTGAAATAAATACGAATTAGGAAAATTATTTGAGATCTTTGCTATTCAATGGGCGTTAATTTCAAGTATTCTCGTTGTCTTTTCCATGATTTTCGTCGATTTTCTTCTGAATTGCGGGCGGTTCTTGGAGAGCTAAAGGCGGCGAAATCGGCACCGGCTGTTGTTCCAACATCAACATAAATAATTGCAGTAAATTATTAACACCAATCAAATAGCCATCTTCATGATTGCCAACCTTCCATTTATCATTATGTGTAATTTTGACATTTTCAGGTAATAGTTCAGTTTTGGCAAAGTCGATCAACCAAACGTTCGCATTGTAACGATCATGAACAAACAATAATGAGCTACCAATTACCTGGAAAATTTCGATTGAATTATTTTTGAATTAGAATTTTTTAATTTGATAAGTTTATTTACTTCATGGTTGGTGAAGAATTGCGATGTTTCTAAAGTGGCTTTGATTGCTTTCAGCCGTTGGATGTATTTCGGCTGGAAAATTTTGCAATTATTTCTCAATTAGCTTAACGGAAATATATAGTTAATTACCAAAACATGCGGATAACCGTCGGTGAAATCGATGAATGCTTGAATAATTTGTTCTTTTGTTCTTGTCGTTTTGAAGTCTTTAGTGGATGTACCATCACCTTTTCGTATACCTTCGATACGAAACCCTAAAGTTGCGGTTGATGAGATTGTTTCCCGCCAAACCATGTAACGCGGCTTTGTAACGCCTTTCAATTTGTGCTCCTCTTCAGTTGGGGCACTAGAGTCGATTTGCAGCATTTTCTCGTACATATCCTAAAAGATTTTTAATTTATTTGGTACAAAATTTCTTCGATATCAATTAATTAATGATTAGGTACTTACTTTGCGTAATTTCGGTTTCTCTTTAGCCTTCGCTAATTCTTCTTCAAGATATGTCCGTACGCCGATTTTACAATCCATAACACAAGGCGATACAAAATCCCCTAATAAATCTTGCAATTGGATATAAGAACATTCACCATCATCACTGGCTACAAGACCTTTATATTCAGGCACATATGGACGTAGAACATCTTTCATCAAAATCTACAAAGATCTTTAAATGATCACTAATTGAATTCAAAAAAATTTAAATAAATTTCTCCAATCAATCCAAACATACTTTAAAGCATTTCTCCTCTTTGGCGCACAATTTCTTCAGAATTGTACCCTGATCAGGACCGGCCTTGAAATTGCCCTGATGCCCGGCCAATTGGACCCACGGATAGCGCTGCTTCTTGTAAGTTTGGAAGAAGGGCGTCCATTGGACGATGTTACGCAACTTCCGCCAACCCGACGGCTAAAAACAATTCATTATCATCATTCATTCATTCGATAATGATATTAATGACAAATATACAGAGTGCCCCATTTAATATACAACATTTAAGCTAAGTTTCTTTTAATCGAGTCTTAGTTTAGTGGTTTGGAACGATGATTCTCTTGGACGAGACGCTCTGTATAATTTGAATGAAAATTATCAAATAACCACAACAGATATCACTATTTCATATAGAAATAATATCTTCATTATTGACGTCAATAGATATTTTACCTTGTGACTTGGAATATAAATAATTTCCAATTGTTGAAAAATACAAATAGGTGTACGAAGATAATTGCATCGAATAGAAACACGTGCTGATAATTTTTTGTTTTTAAAAACAAATGAATATTAATGAATGAGGGTAGAAGGTAGAATTTCATGTTTACGTCATTACGACAGTTGTAAATGGCTGTTTTATAGAATGAGAAACTGTAAAATGATGACGCTAGTTAGAGAAAGCTGTTATTATAGTTTTTGTTGTTTTTTTTTTTTTATGTTCCTCAATGTAAATTAAGGCTATTAATTCGAGTATTTTTTATTTCTAATTATAGGACTTGTCCTTGATTCTCGAATTATCGTCTATAACGTGACCCACTATTTTTCAAACAAATTTGTTATTTATTTTGTAATTTATCAGGCAATTAATTGTGGACTTTGTAATTGGTGATTCCCTATAATTCGGCCATTATTACAAAGTCTAAATTCCATTCAATTACCAAAAAAAAAACGTAATATTTAACTATAATTGATCTTAATCAATTATGGTGAATAGAGCCCCAAAATTGCGTCATTAACAAATGAATCACTAATTAACATACAATAATGTCTATTTTCCATCGAATTAATTAATAAATTACGTCAAATATCGACCTTATTGAGATTAGTTTTCGACGGATGATCCGGCACATCAGAGTCCCATTCTGAACTGAGATCGTCACTTGAAGCATCACCATAATCGGTGATCAAAGGCACTTCCAATAGACTTTTCTGATATTGATCGTATCCGGTTGATGTTCGTCGATTGAAACGTGGCGATTGATCAGGTGATGGTGATCGTGATGGTGTGCGATTCGGCGATAAACGGCCATCGATCACAACGAATCGCCGCGAACCAGGCTCCGGATCATAAATGCACGGCGATGGGGAACATTTAATTTCCGGCGATTTACCAACGAAATATTGATGACAATTATCATCGTTTTTTTGCGACATAATTATTTTCGGTATAACGAAATTATTATTGTAAAAGCCTTGTGGCATTGTTTTCAAACAAACTAGTTAACACTATAAAATTTCACGTTTCACATCGTTACTTGGTCCGTTAACAATTCGAACTGAACTGATAACGCCTGGTTATGTTTTATTAATGATAGGAAGCGGTACGTCAACTTTAAACTTTATAATGATAATCATTATTATTGGGACAGGGTATTTTCGAAACACGCACAATTCCCAATAATTTATGGTTGTGATGATGATGATGATGATGATGATGATGGTGAGATGTTGACTGTTTCGGAGTTTCACTCGGATATGTTCTGTTTTCACTTCAACTTTCTTCGCACGTAAATAGAGCTTCTCGCCTCTAACTCAACATTAGACAACTATCAAGTTTGAATTTGTGACGTCTTTAGTAATATTCATTACAAATTTTTACAACAAAAAAATTATAAAATTAAAACACGCTTGCGTACAAATTTACAACAATAATTATTGTAATTTACACGTAACACAGACCACCCGGTCTTCTTATTGTTATTGTTATTAAAATAAAAGTCAAGGCTAGGGATACCTTAAAAGAGGAGGCCCCCCTCTATTTGTTTACTTATTTTCCAAACAATTTACATTTAGGTATATTTCAATTATTTACAAGATGCAAAACGAGATTTTCTCTAGTCTGTTACTCAATTTTTTTGTTTTTGTTTTTTTTTTGGGGTCGAATACGGTCATTGCTATAATAACCTTGTCAGATAAAAACAAAGATGAAATTTTATGGCAAATTTTCCACATTTCGTTACCTATATCGGAAAAATCCGCTTTGTAAATAATTGCATTTCTATTTATAAACAACAATAATAATAATAATAATAATAATAATCGCCACTTATTGAGAGATCCTTTCTATAGTTGTTAATAGCAATTTTTTACGAAATTGTCGATTAACTAAAAAAAAGTGGTTTATGGTTTGCAAATAGTTGCGCACATGTTTCAATGAACGATTTGAAAATCAATCGACCACCGATTAAACTGTGACTGATTGATTCAATTTGGAAATTAGTACGGATTATATAATATTTTTACAATTGAAATAGAACTGGACCGAATTATTGCTTATCGATTTTCAACTTTAAACAGAAAAAAATCATATTGATTACATCAATCTACGAAATAATTGGATAAAAGTGAAAGCATATTGAACCGCAATTGAAATTCGATGTTACACATCAATAGATCGATATTATTTCCCTTTGAAAATAGGTAAAATCGAACATTAGAAAATCGTATAAATTGTCGAATTCTTCTAATCGATAATCAGTATCAAATCGATCCTATTACATACAGTTTAGTTCAAATTAATTATAATAATAATAATAATAATAATAATAAGAATAGTTAATAAAATGTTGAATTTTCGAGGATTGTGCATCCTCGCATTATTTGTAACAATCGGAATATGTTTAACATCAAGTCGTGAAATACCGAAACAATCGAATGAATTAGAAGATTTAGAAACATCAGCCTCCCATCATGGTCATTCATACAAAAAAGGCGGCGGTAAAGAACACCATTCCGACCATCATAGCAGCCATGGTGAAAAAGGTGATAAAGGCTATAAAGGACATCACCATCATGAGAAAGGCTCCAAAGGCCATCACGATAAAGAAGGCCATAAAAAACACTATGAAGAACATGGAGGACATAAAAAAGGCGACCATCATAAAGACGGCTATTATGGTGAACATTATAAAGGGGAGAAAGGTGAAAAGGGGCATAAATACGGCGAGAAGGGTTCATACAAAAAAGGCCATAGTACAAAAGGTGGACATGATGTGCATAAATTAGATGAATTCAAAAAAGAAAAACATTTCTATGATGAAGATCACGATGAAGGGCATCATGAAAAACATGGAGGATTCCATCATGCCGATGGTTATAAAAAGGGTGGCCATAAGAAAGGTGGTCATAAAAAAGGCGGTCATCATGAAGATCATTATGGTAAAAAGGGCCATCATGAGCACGGCTCTCATTATCATGAAGATAAAGGTCATAAGGATGCCGGTGGTCATGACGAGCACTACCATCATGGATCGAAATATGGCAAAAAAGGTGGACATGATGAACATAAGAAATGGGGCTATAAAAAGAGTGGCGGAAGTGGCGGTGGTGGCGGTGGAGGCGGCCATGGACATCACTAAAGTTGATTTGATGCGTTTAAATTTTTGTTGGTGTTTATTGTTGATTTATTTTGTTGATGATGAATAAAAACTATTGTCGAAATTTTAAATTTTTCAATTAATTATTCCAACTCACCCCTATTGTAAAACAACGACAATGCCACATATGGATCATTGCATATGAGAGAAAAATGGTATTCTTGTAATAATCATCAATTATTTCGATTAAAGATAAATCCATCATTATTTGACAACAACACAACACTATGAAATGAACAATTGTCCCACGATCTAATAAGTTTTTATTATAGTTACATTAGAAAAGACGAATGGTACTTGTTTTATACATACATATAAAACTTGACCATATTTGCTATAAAATTGCTGAATTGCAATCATAGAAATCATGAAATAACAACAAACAACGTAACAATTCAATCATTGAATAATGAATACGGATCACATTTATTATTTTATAATTTTCTATAAATAATGCATCAAAAAAAAGAATATATAATTGAATATAAGTACAACATAGGACATAAAAATTCCCAAGTTTATTCTAGGCACAGACACGGACATTTATAAATAATCCCAAATAAATTTGACTCATTTTTGATTTACGATTATAAGGTGTTAATTTCGATTTGAATCAAAATATTCAAAAAAAAATTTAGTTAGGTATGTAATTTTGGGTGCCCAAATACGGTTCGCATATAAATTAACATTAATTTCCCTTCGAAAATCCCAATAATCCTTCTATATGGAGAACCTTATAATTAAACCGCAGTTAATTGAACATTCGGACAAGTTAAATCTGGCTTATCATCAATCCACCCAACATGTATTCAAGCAAACAACAACAACAACAAAAAAATTAAGGTAAAAAAACTACGCGCATATGTCACTTTATCAAAAAAAAAATAAAATAATAACGAACCGGTCCATTATTCAGCCTGAAGCCTCTTTAAAATATCGAAAGAGATCGATGGCTGGATAAGAAGAGAAAACAAAAAAGGCACAACAAACAACAAGTTGTCAGCTATAAGTTTTGAGTTTTCTAAAAAAACAGACGATCAATTATTATTATATTTTATTTATACATATGTTCAATCGAATAAATCAACCAATTCGATTATTATTGTAGGTAGTTATCTAGTTATGTTGTTAATCATTGAAATAATAATAGATAGCGTTAGAGATCAAGCCAAAACTGTAGGAATGATCGATAATAGATGGCGTTTGTAGAACAATTTGAAAGTCGCGCCATTTATTTTCGAAAAATTATCAAGATACTCCACCTTTTTTCTCTGTTTATTCTCCTCGGGCTCTTGGGCATATAAATCAGCGATTCCCAATAGACAATCATCACAACGGCATACATCACTATTGGCGATCGATGCTACTGAGCCCATTGAACTTGTCGAATCGGCACTATCAGTACGGACTAATTGACGATTAGGATGATCACCGATTGTGATTTGTTCCATTTTAGCCACTAATAAAGTCTCCATCAGTGATTTTGGACGATTGCATTGGATCGAAGCCGATGATGGTGATGATGATGATGATGATTTAGTATCACCAGTCGATGTTGCCATGTTGATTTATTGTTAATTTCGAATAAAAATAATCAACCCCATTGATTGTTGATCGATTTGCAGCACCCACCTCTATTCTAATAAAAATTAATTCGCAACTATTGACAACATTAGAGATCATCATCGATATTTGAAGAAGGAGTACAAGTTTTTGAAATTATTATCGGATTAATTACAAAATATTTTGATTGATTGTTAATAAATTGACCGAAACTCTTAATTGGGGTAATTTTTTTTTTGTGATTCAATCAGTAAAAATTGAAGTGGATGGACCGTTCGAACTGAATCCGATTATCCCATGATGTTGCTTGTCCCGTTTTCTTCATACCATAATTGTGGGTGCCGAATTTCATCGATTTAGATTTTGTTGAAACTCAACGAAAAAAAAATCGAAATTCTCGAGAATTTCAATTAGAACCAATGATCTGTCCAGATGATATATTGGAGTTAATATTGTCGGAACACGAAATTAGTTAAAGGCGACAGTAAGATATATGCGGTTTGTTCAACTTGGATTTGAATGAAGAAAATTAGATTTTTATAGTGTTTCATTTGGGGTTAAAAAAAAAAGAGGCAATTTTAATTGGTTATCATTTTGCTAGATCTTTGACAATAACATGGAAAATTGAGGGGATTGGCTCAATAACATATTATTGCTTCAATACATACGTCTCTTAAGCAATCACACCACAAGTTGCTATATTAATCGATCAAATTTCGCAATTTGTTACAATGAACACAAAGATTAATCCATCATTACTATCATTATCAATATTATTATTATTAATTATTGTAATTTATAAAAATCGGCAAATAAAAGGGAATTTATTGATTTTATTGGGAATTGGAAAAATTTCTATTAATTAAATTGAATTTATTGTATTTTATTTAAAATGGATTTAGAATTAAACGTGTTTTTGATTTCAATGATAGATCAAGCGACCGACTAGCCTTTCTCGATAACAGCAACAACAGGTGGTCCAATGGGGTAAATCATTGGATTTCATATATACACATTTTGAATAGACTGATTCATCGATCAATAATTAATAATGATTATCAATTGTTGAAGTTGACACGAATTTTTGGATTTGCTCAAATTGAAGATTTAAAGGAATTGACTATTAGAATTGCATCAATGAATAGGAAGTTGATAATGTTGTCGTGTTGAAATTATTGTCGTTTTATTAAATCAACCGACGTAATAGAAAATTCTTTGGTTATGGCAATTGAAAGTTGAGAGAATCGATTATTTTGCGACTTTTATCAACCCCTCAATTTCGAGATGGTACGAGGAGAAAGCATTCTGCAATATGCAGATCTTGAAAAAGGTCAAAATCACTATATATAGTCGGTGTGGATAATGTTTTTCAATTATAATAGATCAATAAGATGACTCCAATATAACTATTGTATAATCGATATAATTGCACTCAAGTAATTATTTTAATCTATTTAAATGGAGAAACTCGAATTAGAATATTTGATCGAAATCGAAAAAGATGCTGAAACGCTTCATTATTCAATTAATCATTTCAGCTTTTGTCCAATTTCCTTGTTGAAAGATAGCTTTCAAAATTCGATTCGATATGAGACCAACAGAAATAAATCAAACTTTCATTTCACAAAATTGAATTATCATATTATTAATTGAAATAATTATTACAACATATAATCTGTCAATCAAAATAATCGGACAAAAGAAATTTGTATTCGAAGGTATGAGATTTTGAATATTTTACCGGAAAAAGAACCTGATGATTATTAAACCGTTTCAATTAAAATTAATTTCTGCCGATTTGATTGGAATTAAATAAAAGTTGATGGAATAGAATTTCAAACTCGGTTTTATGTCGTTGTTGTTGAAAGGCCGACCGACAAAGGATAACAACAACAACAACAACAACAACAAACAACGTACAGGAGAATTGTGTAAATCAACCAAACTACAGTCTGTTTACAAAGCCACACATGGTTTCATCACTAATCCGACTTGAATTACCATTGAATTAAGCGAAGAGAATTGTCAGGATTTTTTCAATAAATTTACGTCAGAGCCTATTAAAATCACATATGTTGAAGTTTGAAATTTATATAAAAAAACAAAACAAAAGAATATTCCATTATAATTATCGATTTCGATCAATAAATACAATGGGCGAATGCTAGCATTTCGATCAATCAATCAATCAATCAATCGAAATTATTTCTAATATACCTAATGAATCAATGAAATTTACCGTATTGTTTGGATTTTACGAATAAATCACCCACACAACACCTAATTATTATCAAAACAAAACCAACAACAATCTCACTTGATTATGACATAATTTGCGGTTTTCCTTATTAATTATGTGCAAATTGGTAAATAAACAAAAGAAAACACTATTATTATTATTATTATTTTTATTATTAGTATTATTATTGTTATTGTTATGATTATTTTGTTTTAGATCGTGCGCTATTTCGCATTGTTGTTGGAAATTGTTTGCCGAGATTTCGGTCCATACGACTCGGAGTTTTAGTTCATACTAAACTGCCTTCCCACACATATACATACATATAAAAATACACGTGTATACACGCAAACATTCACATATACTTGTTATATACATATATATGTATATTATTATTTGCTATTGATACGATTTCATTTACTACAATTTCTCTATAAGTTTCAGAATTACCTATCGAATATACAGGTGATATTTTTATAGTATGTATTTGTGAATCAATCATCAAGAAATATTAGGTAATTCGCTATCAAATTATTTATAATGAATCACTAATTATCATTAGAGACCGGTTTTTTGATATTGCAATTTTTAACGATGATAGTCAATCGAGAGCGACTTGACTTTATAACAATTGACGTGACTACAATAGAATATCAAAATTATCATTAATTACATCATTGAAAGTCAAGTCGACCAAATAGATCTAGTCCCACTGTAATATCTTCTTTATTGTTAGAAAATTCATAAATTCTTCTAAAATGAACATTAGATTGATAAATATTTAAATTGATTGATAAATTACATAAATCAAATCTGGTTTTATTAGAAGTTCATTTGAGATTCCAATAAAACAAAGGTTAATTCGCGGCAATCTCAACAATTATTTTTCTTATTTTCAATTAATTATTATGTATAGTATTAGTCAACAAATAGAGTTTGGAACCAATTCGAGGATCGATCCAAGAATTCGACTAATTATCATTATAAATAAAATTATAACCAATAGAAATTCCCATCATCTGCATGTGCAAAAGTTATCTCCAAAATCTAAATAATAGACAACTAATTATCAATAATAATAGCAATGAGAATGGTTATAAATAACATAATAATAATAATAATACATAGTTGAGAAGCCATTTAGCCTTATCTGATCGTATCTGGAAGATGTTTCAGAACAAAGCAAAAAAATTGTCGATTTAATTGAGAAGAAAAAAAAACAATAAATCTACCCAATAATCTACAAAAATGGTATGAGAGAGAAATCGGATAATCAAATAAATAACTCACACCATAATATACTATCAATGATGAAATTTCGCCTTTCGAACCATCTTCCCCATTTAAATTAAAATATTTTATAGATACAATCACGCACATGTTCGATAATAAACGTGCATCCATTCAAAAAAAAAAAAAAAAAAAAAAAACATACGATTATAATGAATACTTAGCCTACAGTCTGAAATTCTCTCATTATTCCAAAGTATCCCAACAACGAAACTTCATTACACGAGAGATGATTAATTTCGAATATGTAAATGTTGTGATAAAATTGCAGTTTGTTTACTTAAAATGAACAATCATAAAGAACCTCATAGGGTTTATCGATAAATCTTTGCTTGAGAAATAATGTAAATGGACCAAATTCGTCTTGATTCTCTCCATTATCGTAGATTATTTATTTCATTTATATTACAGTTGTAGATCTTCAATCTAAATGGATGTTTACCTTTATAACGTATATGATAATAATCATTTAATAGACCAAATTTGGAATTTTATCAATACTATCAAATGTATTTCTACAACAGTTAGATCGATAGATATCAATTAACTACTTTTATATTCAAACATAATTTCCAATTGAAATATATTGCTTCTATAATTAATTGTTTGAAAATATTCTAAATGATTTTAATTAATCGTATCGTCTTCGCCTATTTGATCAATATTTTATCTAACCGCCATCTATTGGATTTTTTCGAAACAAATCTAGATACTCCTAGGTCACTGATAATTGCTGTATTCTCGATTTACACCAATCATCAATGAATCGTATTTAGATAAAGATTTGTTTTCTATTAAAATGAATTTGGGCATATGTTTTGTTTTAAATTGTTTTCATTGAATTCCAATTCTAAAAATAGAATCAGATCTAAACAATTAATTATAATTATTTGAGGCAAATTAAAAATTCTTCACGTGGAATCATAAAAAAATAATTTTGTGAGAACAATCCAATCATATATGTACATAAATACATATATGTATGATCATAAGTACCTATAATTATCGATAAAATGTCGCATTTTTTGTTTTTTGTTTGTAAAGAAATGACTATTTATATGGCGAAAATTACAATAAAAACAATATAGGGGAACAAAATCTGACGAAAATCAGAAAAATCTATCATTCTACAAAAATTGCAATATTCCGTTGCATGGCAACCATGACGTCAATGATGAAGTCACTGACCCTTATTGACGTATCATCGATGGAAAATCGGGCGGCATTTTTGAATCTACTGCAATTAAAGTCGCTCGTTCTCGATGTTTAATTTTTTGATTATATTCTAGAAAATTGTATTTATTTTTTATTAAACGATTTTTTTATCGTAATAATGGATCAACTATGACAAATATTGAAGAAATTTAAAAATGCCAAATGTTTCTATCATGAATCATGATTGATGACAAATATTTCTTTTTTATGTTTTCAACCAGTTTTTAGATGATAGGGCATGATTTATAATAACATTAATAACCTGATAAATAATTTAGGATTAAGCTGCGTTTTTCAAATTGCCGGAGCTAGAATTTATAAAGAGGGCCTAAAAGCGATAGATTAACTCTAATACGTATCCAAATAGCCATCGTTTTATAATTATTGGTTATTGATAAATACGGTTATTTCAAAGAAGCCGCTTTCGATCATTCAGCAGGAGCCGGGGAAAGATATTTCCAATATCGTTTCATCATTAATAGATTAACAATTGACGTCAAAGTCGAATATTATCGAAACTTACTAGAATTTCTCGATATTTATTACCCA
>JAZBGZ010000375.1:30679-48479 GCA_037414795.1 Stenodera caucasica | reverse complement strand
ACCTTCAACGGAATTCAAACATGAAACGTTATTTACTGCCTTCGATAAAGAACACAATAATTTATCGCTGTCCTCTTTTTTGATTTGTTTTGTACCCTTACTAAGCAATACAATACTTTCTCACTAGCCATCATTATTACAATAAGCTTAAATGAGGTAAATTCCTTAGCAACGGTAATAAACAATGTAGCCAAAAAGTTTTCCGCATACCTATAGGTATAAGTATTAATTTAATCATTTAAATTTAAACTAAAGAAGTTTTACTCCTAATAAGAGTAAGACACAGATAATTTTGTTTTTAATTGTCAGATGAAACGGTAGCCTTTTTGTGAAATTCAGTTACAGATACAAGGTTTTCTATAGATGCTGCAAAATATTCCCAATTTAACCAATTCTCTATCTCACCGTTTACGAAATCCCAATGGTGGGCATGTTATCTGGGACATACTGTATAGTTTATTCGATAATATTTGGAAGTGATAATGGAGCATGATCGAAATTTCGAATGGAGAGAAACTATTGGTTGATTTCTAATATCGCGTCACTTTAATGTTGTGTTGAGCTTTAATTTTGAATTTCAAACTTGTAAAAATCTCGATACTCAAATGTCAAACTGTTATAATATTAATAGAGATTACTATCAACACATATATATTCGAAATATTTCAAGGTTTGAGAAAACTGATGAAGCAATTAACCCAGTTTGATGAATGATGAGCAATTTTGCAATTTATACAAGTTGAGTTGCTTTTGTTCAATATCTGTGCAACCATCAGAGAAAATTGTTATTATTACTATTATTACATATACAATAATAAAGTTCACTTTTAGTTCTATGAGTGTTCCGGTTTTATTCACGTTCTTTATTGATGATGATGATGATGATGATGATGATGGTGATCATGATGTTGATGTTATTGATGGTGATAGAAAATCGTTTTTATTTCGGGTATATTTGATGCATATTATAAATGAACTTTGATATAATCACCAAATTCGATAACAGCCCACAGTTTTATTATCAAAATTAACCTATTGATATTATTTCCTGTTTACAAGCAAAATTTATCGAAAATTCTGTTAATATCTTTCTAAATATCAATATTCAACTTTTGTTAATATTCGATTTTTCTCCAATATGTTTTTAACCACAACGACCTTGTCAACAATTATTGGTCAAGAAATCCAAGAGATTTTTTTATTGTGATTGTAACGCTTGATCGATATTTTTTCTTCGACTAAAATTTCTTGTTTCGTTCTAAAGATCATAGTTGACAATAACTCGATCAATTCGGAAAAAATATACAAAATATTCTTGAATTTAACTAAGAAAAAATTGACCTTGTCGAAAATCCGCAATGGACGCGACCAATAGCCTTGATTGTGGTCCTCTATTAAATTTTTGTTCTCATTTTTCCATTAATCGAGACTGATATTATCATATTTTTATTTTTATTCGAAATTGTTTACATTTCCTTTCACTTATGTAGCGAAGGGCGAATTTCAGGATTTGTTTTTTAGAATTTATACAAAAAAAAAATAATTTATGACGATTTCGATTTCTTTGAGGCAGCTGAAATCAGAATGGAATTTGGATGTTTTTTATAAACAAGGACTTGTCAATCTTCTACGCCAATTATAGCATTCAGTTTTGTATTAAAGTTGGCGAACTTGTTTTACGTTTGGAAAATTTTCGGCAATTAAATGTTCGAATAAACGGAGACTCACAATTAGCATTGAATTCCGACTACAATTCAAGAAATCTGTCTATGCGATACCGATCTCGGCCAAATTCTAATCAACACAATTGATGATTGTTAGAAGGGAGTTCTATGCATATTTGAGAAGTTGGAGACGTTCTTGATCTTTCATAAAAATCTTGAAATAAATAAATATAAAAAAAAGATAAAAAAATTAGAACGAAAATAAAAATAAGACATCTTATTTTTAATATACAGAAGGTTCAAACTTGAAAGGAACAATATTGGAACAACTCTAAATATTTTATCTCTTTTTTTTGTGGTAAATAGAAAAAATATTTCGTCCCATTCTAAAGCAACATCAACATCACAATCAGTGTTATTAATAATCCAAAAGCCCAATTCCGATCAAGCTCCACCAAATCTTTATCTTCACTAGAAATATAATAGAATTCTTTCAAGAAACTAATTTAAATACAATGTATGAAAACGAAATCGGATAATTAGTGTGACGTGGCATATCTAAATTTGTTCGATCAATATTTGATAGATGGCGAACTAGTAGCTTAACATAAGATGAAGATGTGGATACAGATACAGAATATTTGATAATCATCCGAGATGTCATAAAACTAACTTTTACTTTTACTGTATTGTAAAAAAAATTAACCGGAAATTAGTTAACATTCCTTAGTGTATAATTGAAAGTCACGTATTTATTTGTTTATCTATTTATATTTTATAGTAAAATTAATTATTTATCTAATTTCATAAATGGAATAATAATATATTGTTACCACCATTATTACTATTATTGTTATTGGCTATTATTATCAATATCAGTGATAATTATGGTAAAGATTGAAATTTGTCAATATATCGACCTAGTTATGCCTGTAACAATATTGATTTGACTTAAGTCAAACTTTACTTATTGTAAGATTCTTGATCTGCGCTTTGAACAAGCAATTATTGTTATACGAAATTATACAGTTTTTGAAATCGAGTATTTATTGTAAAAGGTGAATTCTGGATTTATTTCTTTATTTCAGCCTTGAAAGGCCGCCAGATAAATAACAAAAGACAAAGAATAGAATTTAACATTTAAAAGCGATAACGGGTTCTTACTGCTATTTATCTATAAAAAAAAATTCCAATATTTTTATGAATATTCGAAACATTCACTTTAATAATAATTATTAACTTTATGTTATAATAACTAGTCAAATTAATAATAATCGTCAAAAAATCCAATTTAAATACGTGACTTATCGTACTTATTGTTAAATTTGTATTAAGCCCGTTGTACCCAATTAAGTAATGATGATGGTTGTTCAATGTGTAGTATAATCGTCATGTTCCCAACGGCCTCGCCGTATCTTCTCTCTTATTAAATGATGCCATTAACCGTATGGATTACTTTCAAATCGTAACCCGATTACAACAAAACCGTTTAAATTTTCTTATTAAATGTAATTATGTTGTTCAGTGTCGTAATTGAACATTAATTACTTGTTGTCATTACTCATTATTATAGCTAATCAACATTGTCATATCAATTGTAATATTGAAAAAATATAAATAAATCAATTAATTTAATCGAAACAAAAAATGATATTAATAATCAATCGATATTTTGTCGAGCTCCACGAACGTTCACCTCAAACTAATCAATGCAAAATCACGAAGGACCTTGATTAATCAACGAAACAAAAGGTACAAATCAATTTCTAAAATAATATTTTTATTGCCCTACAATAATATACTTTATTTGTTGTAGTTACGAAAATCTTTATTTCAGAGAAAAAACTAGAAATAATCAAAAAATAATTGAAATAGATAAGGCGCTTTTAAAAAATTATTATCTAAGGTCAGATGCACAAAAGGTCATTCTAGACCGCAGTCGCTCTGAATAATTTCATTGACCTGCAACTCAATGTTTTAGGTAGATTTCGATTACTGACATCAACAGCAATATAAAAATACAAATTTTTTGACTTTTTAGTTTTATTATCGTATAAATTCAAAATAATAATTAAAAAATTTATTATATTTTGTTGATTTTCAAGACTGAAAAAGAAATGTTTTCAATTGTTTCGAATTCTATTCTATTCATTGTCCACATAACGTTCTCTTCTAACATAGTTCGTGACGATTTATGTTTATACACATTCACCTGCACTAAAGTCCATTTTTCATCTAATTTTCTGTATCCTCAAAGAACATAGCAGACTGTAAAAGAATTCAGTTTACTGTTGTATCAATTTATCATATAGTAGTCGTCGATTTATTCATCGTTAGTTAATTGAGACAAAAATTAGTTGTTAAGGTGCGTTCACATCTGTAACGGTGTTATAAGTTATGTTATAACGAAGTCAAGTTCAAACTAAATGTTTATATACAGGTATACCGAAATTAGGCGGCAGTATTTCACCAGTGTGTTCTAGAACCAAAAATAGGAAAAGAAGTTTTAATATAAATATAGGTAATGAAATGCCTTCTAGGACAGCTACGGTCACTTAAAGGCGGAATTTTGAAAACGTTCTTTTAATATCTCCGGGACTAGTTAAATTGAGATAAAATAATGAAATTTAGTATAGAAGGTGAGCACTTGATGCTTTATTAGTTGCTGTGAACATTTTAATAATATCATGAGAGGTGCCTTGATTAGGTGGTGAGTATAAATCTCATCCCAACTATTTTGCGCATCGATTTTTTTCACTTTTGTTGAAAGAACTAGAAAATTCATAGTCTTGTACACAAATAAGGTATTCTTGTCTCTTCTCGATCGAATGCGCCATTTTGCAATAAAACGAGCTCAAAAATTACCTTAAATCATGATTTATTCCAATTTGCAGATTACTATGAACCATAGTAGCCTATGGAAAATAAAACTTTTGTGATTGAAGAATTTTTTTTGTTGACTGTTTCACGGCCATTCTCGAAAATTCATTCAAATAATCCTTATCAAACTCAAGAATTTTGTTTTCCACAGACTACTATGGTTCATACCATTGAGGAAATAGGAATAAATTGTGGGGTGAGATAATTTTTGAACTCGTTTTACTGGAAAACGGTGCATCTGATCGGAAAGAGACCAGAGTATCATATTTGGAAACAAGACTATGAATTTTCTAATTCTTCTAAGAAAAATGAAAAAAATCGTTGCACAAAAAAATTGGGGTACGATTTATTTCCACCCCAACTTCTAATCAAGACACTCCTTATGATATTATCAAAATGTTTGCAGCAACTGATATTGCATCAAAAGGTTACGTTCTCATCCTTATCAGTTTCAGAGATATCGAGAAAAAAATGTTTTCAAAATTCCGCCTTCAAGAGGTCGTTGCTCCCCTAGGAAGCATTTTACGATCCATGTTTATGGAAACTTTTCTTCCTATTTTTGAATCTAGAACACCGTGATGAAATATTGCTTCCTAATTTTGGGTTATCCTGTATATCCGCCCTCTAGTATTTATTAACAGAAGTAATAAGCAAAGACGGATGAATGATGTCATAATCTAGCTCCATTAGATTAAAAGACTAATACTGAAAAAAGGCTTATTTGTCAATTTGATCATTATACTTTTAGGTACAGAAATTTCACTTTGAATTCTTTTATTTCATTATTGCCAATTGAAAATGATCTTTAGTAAGTGTCCATTGTCCTAGACTAATATTTCAAAAAGCAATAATGTCTTTTTTTTCTTGAACAAAAATATTGATGAGCTAAAAAGGTGAATAAAACCAGAAATTTCTCGCAACCTTAGTCGAAGATTGAGATCCGCTGTCTAGATTTTTTTTTCAATTTAATTCGATATTTCGAATTAAATTTAGTCCTATTACTAAGCAAATGTTTAATGAAAAAGACAACATTTGAAGCCTAAAATGCATCATTTTTGCCTGGTAATCATTCCGATATGATTATCACATCAACATGATAACAATCTATGAAGAAGATGGAATGATAATTCAAAAACAACTAAAAAAATGCCAAACCCATCTGACGACGCTTGCCAAAAACTCATCTCCTCGAAGCGATAGCAAGGCCAAATTTGCACATTACTACTAACCTACTGTTAAGATACATAATATGTATAGTGAGTAGTATGTATGTATATAATTTCTTAGTTATTTATTTATGTGTTTGTGTTATTAATGTTTTGTAACAATTTGGAATGTTGGCCTCAGGAAAGCTTACAATTAGAAATCGAATGTGAATTGCTCGACTGAAATAGCATGGAACAATTTTTTGTTTCTACGTCTCTTTGATTTTTTTCTTCTATTTTCTATTATTTTTATTGCTATTATTATTATTATTATTATTATTATTATTATTATTATTATTATTATTATTATGGTACAAGTGAATTGTATAAGAGTGATTGAGCGAAAGTGGGGATCATAACACTAAACCGCCCGCACTAACGTCCTTGTCAAGGATATCAACTGCCGTCAACATTATTGCATTACTAAAAACAGATAAAGAAAACGAAAAAGAGAATGGTTCGCGTTTTAATCGCCATCTAACGTTTTCTAATAAATACAATTTAAGTAAAATAATAATTCATTGACATTGCAACAGTTTTAAAAGGATAACAAACTTGTTATTATTTTGTGAAAAATTAATAAGGAGAATGACAATACCACAAATTATTTGATATTCTATTTATTTGTTTGTTTTTTATTGATTTTGCGTCAATGAAAAAACCGATATTTCGGTATCAATAAAGAAATATTGTTGTTATTCCGGTAATATTCAGCCAGAACTTTTGTATTTTGTTGTTTGGCTCTCTATTTCCTTGTTGGTTCAATTTTGAAATACACTTCTTATTCTATTTTTGAAAAGTAATAATAATGACAAAAAATTGGAATAAAGTTGTTGAACGTACATGAATCGGTTCCGTTCAAATCGCCAACAACCACACCCAAAGCTTAGGCGTATCCTTGATTGTTTTTATTATTATTATCTCTTGTGTGTTGTTTTCGTTGAAGCAAATCCGTTCGATATGTTAATTTGATTGTTTAATATTATTCACTTAATATGCTTGTCAGTCCACATTCGCTTGGATAAAATCGATTCGACCATGACCTGCATTTTTCTCTTTTTCGAAATGTTTTCTATCAGCCTTTCGAACATTTTATTTGAGAAAGTTGGAAAAAAACTCCATTTTGTAAAAAAATTATCAAAGCGACTATTACGCAGACTGTCCAATTTAAAAAAAAAAGACGCATGATTACTGATATACCTACAGCTTTCAAATTAATTCCAAATTCTCTTTGAAGCTTCCATCACGCGCTGATAATAAAAAAATATCATTTTTTTAAGGGCAACAAACAATGAAAGCCTTGAAATTGGATCCAGCTTCTTGAATTTGGGCGAGCTACAACCTACAACCTTGATTGTGAGTTTTTTCAACAAGGAATCTTTTTTTTCGATATTTCAACCTTTTTAAATGCGATCGTTTTTATTGTGGTAAAGGTGACTTGTTGGGATTTGAAAAGAAGAATTGGCCTTCTTTATAAATAATCACCTAAAAATCTTCTTCTTTCATTTTTTAAATACCAAAACTTTATAAATACTTTCGCTCAATTGATCGATCGAATACATTGACCTTTTATTGACAAAATTGAATATTTCATAAAATAATTTATTATATGTAATAAAATACGATAGTAGGCTGTTATAGTAATGATAAATTATATAGAAATTCTTTTTTTTTGTAATATTATTGTAAATAAAGGTTTTGAATATAGTAATGATTTGTAAAAGCTCTAAAGTACAAAAATATTAATCTCAATTGTGGCCTTCATATTGCTCATAACTTTGAATAAATTGATTTCTCCAATTTAATCTAAAACAATAATTATATACCTTATAAATCCTTGTAATTAATTTAGTTATCAAACTAATTAAAAGGAGTTGTAATTGGAACGTTTATGAATTATTCAGATTGCAATCAATCAATAATCTATTGGAAAAACGTTCAATTCGGAGGGAAAACTAGGTTCGATTTTCGTATTGTTTGAAATAATGAGCCGATTAGATCATCAAGTAAGAATCATCCGAACAATAGTCGAATAAAGTCAATCAATTTGATGGAGATGTTTGAGCTTGTACTAACTTAATCAGGTTGATGGGCCAAAAGCTGGCGCACAACAACAACTCGTTAGAAAAAGAGAAGAATCGATACTTTTCAAACAAATAAAATTACAAATAAATAATGAAGGAAGTGAAACGTGAAAAGATTTTAGACGAAAATCATACCTCCTCTTATTAAAATTCTGAATAAACTCATTAATGGGAAAGTTTTGAAGCTTAGATAATTATCGCCTGAAAATTTACAACTTTTGGCTGAGAAAGACCTAGATAGTTCATAATTTTCCGAAAAATGTTGAATAATGGCTGAAATTAATTTACTCTTACTTTGAAACAGCAATCTATCTATTTCATGAATAAATAATGAGACTGAAACAAGTAAGTACTTGTAATTTCGTAATTAATTATTTTTAACGGTAAATTGGATCTAAGATCGGATGGAAGGAAAATTTCAAATTGTTATGTTTGAATATTTTTTTTTATTTGCTGATGCAGCTTCGATGAGAACGCAATAAATATCCTGCTCACATATCTTCCGTTTTGATGCATCAGTTGATCTAGGATGGGGTAAGTATGTTGTACGTCTTTTGTGGAGCTGTGAAAAATGATCGAAAAGAGCTGTTTCAATCGAATTTTTTAGGCTCTCTTGAGTTTTATTTTTCTACGAAATAAAACTGGCAATAGAAACCAGTAATAACACTATAAATCGACTTAATTGAAATAAGAAGTGTTTTGTTTGTGATTCTTGAAAAATATAAAAACTTAAGAAAAATTATGCGGTAATTTGTTTTTTTTATTAATTCATGATTTTAATTAAAAAAAGTAAGTTATTCATCGTCTGATCTGCTACATCTAAAACAAAAAAAAAAAATAAAAACGACACTATATTAGGCTTTGATGCGAATCGAGGCGTAATACACATAATAACGTCCTTGAAACCTGAATTAAACAAAAATAATCAAAATCAACATCAAAGTCCTTTCACCCTTTAAATTAATCGACCTATCAGCAACAAAAATCATGTCAGCATCATCAATATTTATCGGTGTTGACCTCGTCATCGTCATCACCCTTATCATTGACATCATCATCATCATCATCATCCTCATCAGAAGAGCTAACGAAAACGTGTACAGGTGTGGTGATCAATTTCACAATAATCCAGAGGTCGGTTTTAAAACGATCACGAACTAAACATCACACAATTTGAATTTATTACAAGATGAACGAGTTTTACATGAATTTGATGAATTATTGATTGTTGACTAAGTTGACTAAGATAATTGTGAAAAGACAAACGATCTTATGAAAGAGGAGTCTTTTTGTTGGAAAAAGTAGCGAAAAATCGACATTATAGTCGTGATATTGCACTATTTCAAACATTTTAGAACGAATTATTTACTTGCAACCTGATCTTCTTTGTTTACGGGAATTATTTGCATGAAATTCTGAACAAATTCAGAACTGCAATGGGATTTAGTTGAAAATATGTAAAATAATTCTAGATAAACTGTCCCCGTTTCACAATCATGAAATTTTTGTTAACGTATTCAAATTAGCTAATTTTTTTATCATAAAAGTATTAATCACGAGTAATACCTATTATCAATTCTACGAAAATGAAATGTTATAATATTTCAGGTGTTTGTTATCAATTGCTATAAAAAATGACCATAATTTTCAAAAGACAATACAACGATAAAGATAAATATTAATTTTTTTTATTGCGATAAATTTCCACAATCGTTCCAATTTCAATGTATGATGGAAGTGAATGTTCCCGGAACAATCGTTGATAATACAACATATTTCCAAAAAAAAGCAACATTCACTTTTTTCCCAAGATAAACTTTCATTAATAGAGTGATAATCATCAAAATAAAAGTAATAGTTTTTATTAAATTTCAATCAGTAATAATTTAATAATCGATTAAATTTCGTACGGCTTGCAAACATCGCCATTTGTCAGGCAGGTAAAAGGGCTCGAAAACGTGAGGGAACGGTGTATCGAAGCCGGTGACTCGAACAATTGGTGCTTCCAAATGAAGAAAACACTCCTCCTACAAGAAAATCCATTAATGTATAATTGCCGGCTTATTTCTCACTAAAAACATATTTACTTGTATTGTGGCCGATAGTTCGGCCCCGAAACCACCAGTTAATGGTGCCTCATGGGCTATTAAAACTCGCTTTGTCTTCTTCACCGACTGAAAAATAACGAAACTGTTTTATTCAAATCGATCGACATTTTTAGAATTTATTGTTTAAATGTCAATCATAATTCCGACCTCGAAGATGAATCTCATGGTCGAAGAGTCTGAACAGTTTCCGTCTATTAATTAATTGATTTCTGTGATTTCAAGGAAATAATTCATCAAGTCCAATTACCTGGCAAACTGTATCTTTATCCCATGGTAAAATTGATACCAGATCGATAACTTCACATGATATGTTGAATTTAGTTTTTGCCAATTTTGCAGTTTCTAATAAAACATGAACCTGAGTACCCCAGCCTATTAATGTCACAGTCTCGCCTATAAATATAATTACCTCAAATAAAATATGTTGCACAACATACAGGGTGTCGTATTTAAAATGTGCTTTTATATAAACTGAAGCAAAATTAATGCGATACTTTGTTCACCAACATTGATCTTGAAAGACACTTGGATTTCCGGTAATGAAATTTTATATTTTGTGAGGAGTGAATGAGGAACTAGACAGGATCGGTTCAGTTTATTTTTTTTAAGTGATAAAATACCTGGATGAACAATATCAGCTTTCCCTATAGGTAGGACGAAATCGTCAATAGGTACTTCTTCTACAGCTCCCCTATATAAAGTCTTCGGCTCTAGAATGAGACAAGGATCAGGATCACGAATACATGATAATAGTAATCCTTTGGCTTTTGTTGGACCTCTTGGAATAACAACCTGAAAATTGATACCAAAATTTGAAAAATCTATCTATACAATAAACATCAAAAAATATACAATGACAAAACTTGTTCTTAACGTATTTGTAATTAGTTATAATTTGATGAGGAAAAGATAATTTGAAAACTTTAGATATTTTGATTAATTGTAAGGACCAAAATTTGATTACAAGACAGATTGATTGAGATAAATTTGAATGAATCAAAGGGCTACAATTTAATAGGATTCAATCTTAAATTGAGATATTTTTGAGGAAATCGAAAATTTTGCAGATTTTCGAACATTTTTAGGCACTCTTTGCAGCAGTAATGCAGTTAGAGTTGTCTACATTAAACCGATAGAATTTGGAATCTCTTTTATTGATTGATAATAAATAAAATCTATGTAGCGAACCTTTAGTCCGGGCGTGTGGGCGAAGTATGCTTCCGGACTCTGTGAATGATACAACCCCCCATGTCCGACCGCCCCGCACGGTGCTCGTACTGTCAATTTGCCACAATCAAACTCACCCCCACTTCTATATCTCATTTTAGCCGCTTCATTCACTAACTGCAAATTTAAATTATTATCCACTTATATTTATTAAACTACCCCCCTAAATAAAAAAATTACTGACTTGATCAAAAGCTGGAAATATATAATCAGCAAATTGTATTTCAGCAATTGCTGTTGTGCCCATATTAGCAACACCTATACCAAAACCGACAATGCCCTGTTCACATAATGGCGTATTAAAAACACGTTCCACGCCGTATTTCTTCTGTAAGCCCATTGTACATCTGAACACACCACCAAATGCTACATCCTCGCCGAAAATTAATGCTGATCGATCTGTATTCAAAGCGATATCAAGGGCATTATTAATTGCTTGGAACATATTCATTTTGTTTTTTTCGCCTGTGAAAGATTAAAAAGTAATAAGAGAAAAAACACAAAAAAAAAACCAAGGGAGTAATTTAAAATTTCACGACAGAATGGAAAATGTGTTTAATTTGAAATATCAACAGAGGTTTTTTACATTAAAAAACTCCATCAACCTAAATTAAGAGGTTTCAATTCCCAAGTAACTAAGGATAATATCATTGGAAGTGATAATACTGATAATATAATAATAACTGAAGAAGGAAATCTCCTTTATTCTCTTCATTGATTAGATGATTTCGCTTTTAATGTCAAATCACAAAAAAAATAATTAAAACGTAAATTTTATTCGTGAAAGAGAAAATAATACAGGGATGATGAATGTATGTTTGTCATTTCATCAATTGTATGGTTTACCCTCTTGAAATGTGAGTAAAATAGGGATGTAGATTGGAAATTTAACGTACAAGATGATTCCAACTAACATAAGGCATAAAGCTGTTCTCATCCCCAGAATAGAGCGAAGAAGAATCTTTGTCTACTTTGAAGGGTGATTGTAACAAAATTTGATTTTTCAAAAATGTAGAAATGAAAAGTGACAACTGGACTTTCAGAAAATGTGCAAGATGGATTTGTCATAGTCCGTTGGTCCATTGTATTGAAATTGAGAAAAAGGAACAAATAATCCCTACATTGAAGATTCACTGTTAATAATGTGAATATGAAAATTATTTAGATTTTAGCCTGTCACTTTGAAGTTGATCTAATTTCAATTTAAGGGATCGTCTTACAAAGAACCAATTAATTGTAGGTATTTTCTAGAAAACCAGTTGTGATTGTATAATTTTTCTTCAATTTGTCAAAAATGGCCTTGGAAGTGTTTCATTATTTATTAGTTACGTAAGTCAGGTGATATTCAAACTTGTTATCTCTTGATGACTTCAATTAATTGACTTAAATTACTAGTTGACGCAATATAATTTATTGGTCAACATTCAAAGGACAAAATTCCCGCTCTAAATTAATTTCGATTATTTTTATTTGATTTGACAGGACTATTAATTTCACGCCTGTAATTCGCTTTCAGTCTGTATATTGAATAAAATTCATATTTGAAGCGTCATTGTTGATAACAATTCTCACATATTGAAATGCCTTATTTTCAATGAAAACAGATAAAATACGTAATGTCAACGACATTGCGACATTTGGTGGCGTTCGTTTGTTGTTTTTTAAATGATTTTCAAAACAGAAGTTGAACAATTTGCGATCGTTTACCTTCGACAGGTGATTTTAAATCGGGCGTATAAACAAAATGGGACCTTTTATTGATTACACTGTTTAATACTCTGATGTCGTTTTTAGTATGTCGTAAACACACATTACAAATTTTATTTAATGCCATACTCGTACAGAATTCACACACAACAACGCAACAAAACCACACAATATAATATATATTTTTTCAAATTAAATAAAAACAAGACAAATAGTCACAAACAACAATTATATTTAATGTAAAACTCAATGGTGACTGTTATCAAATTTACTGGAAGCGACGATAACTTAAAATTCACTATGCCGTTATCTGACCTTTCCGATCTCTTATTATCATAATAGCATTACATTAATTATTTTTATTTATTCATAAAGAATGGAGGGGGTCAAGATAAAGAAATGTTGTAATTTTCGAACAAACAAGATAATGTAATGTATTTCAATTGATCAACTATTTATTATTATTTATTAGAAAAGTAGAAATAATTGTGTATTTTTTTCGAGATGGCTCTCAAATATCTGATGGTGTTTCCGGTGCTTCTTCAATACTAATTTCCGACTCTCCTTTCAATCTGGCTATCTATAAGACATATCAAAATTATATTTTGGACTGATTTCTATGAGATTTTTGTAAATTCACCTCTTTTTGTAGTGCTTTTTCTTTGTTAGCAGCCCGATGTAACAATATCCGAACTTTTTCCAGTAGTTTAGACTTCTGCTCCAGTTGTCCTCGTATTTCTTCTAATTCCTTCAACTTATTTACACTATTACTAGTTGTATCTTCTACAGCTTTCAATTGTTTCAATTCATTTTCTAATTGTGTAATCTTTTGAAGGCTCTCATGGTATTGTTCTTTAAGACGTTGATAGTCATCATGTAGTTTGTCATTTGAACTCTAAAATAGTCTTCTATAAGTCAATTCTTTTGATTGAAACAATAGAGAAAATGAAATTTAATTACACAACGTTCAGGATAAGGTCGTTTTCCGCTAACTAAACGTTTATTCTCAGCTTGAAGCTTCTCTACAATTCGTTTTAAAACAAAAATCGTCCGTTCTAACTCAGAAATTCTCTTTGATGTTGAACGTGGATCACTTGTTGATTTATCGGTATCGCTTTTTTGGATATTCTCATTTTTCAATATTTCAGTATAACTGGAAAATAAATAATATTATTTTTTTGTTTTCTTTTTGCCGAATAAATAAAAAAATCAATAGAAGATTGAATACTTTTCTAAATGTTGAATTTGTTCACGTAAATGTGGTGTTTCTTTCTTGTATTTCTCTAAATCTAATTTTGAATCGAGATTTTCAGCTTCTAAAGAGAGATTTGCTTTTTGTAACATTGATATTGTATTTTGTAAACGTTCAAGTTCGGAACGCATTTCAACAGGACCCTGCAACAGTTTATTATACAATACATATAAGGTTAGAGCTATATAATTCAAAAATGATAAATTTATTCATTATTCACTATTTTATCTGGCAATAAAAAAAAGTAAATGAATAACAAATAAAAAGTAAATAAAAAAATAAATAATTATAACCAATTTATTAAGCAAATAAAATATAAAAGTTTCACCATTGTTCGACTGATTATAATTGGATATAATAATAATAAAAAAAGTCAATAACTTTGCAAATAATCAATCCTCTTCAACACTAATTTTAGAGAAGAATCACCAGAAAATAACGTAATTTTTGTAATATTTCTAAAAATTATTAGCATTTTAGAAATTCCACCCTTAAAAATAATTTAGAAGTTGAATTTCAAAATTCAAGTTAACAAAACCATATTGTGTTATGATCTTATAAACGCCGCCATTTCCAACATAAATTGAAGACGTCGTAGAAAAATTCGCAAGAGAAAGTCTTCCGTATTGAACAAGATGAGAAGTGAAACGATTTCTACAATTTTATTCATGTAGAATAAAAAGTGATCACTATATAGCTCTTGAGGCGAATAAAACCGGAAAAAATCTTAACCATTCGTAGATCAATAATAATTAAACAATAGATTAGTGATTATGTTATTAATGATCTTAGATCATATTTTCGTGACTGTTTATATTTGTGTGTGGTCAATTCTCCATGTAATTTGCTGTTTTGATTTTATTTAATTTAATTTTATTATAATTTTTCTCAGAAATAAAAAATCTTCTAAGAGAAAGTTTATGTGAAATTTCGAAAATCAAAGGAAAAAATTATTAATTATCCAATAGTGTCTATGTTAGGTACAGTAGTACAGTGAGTAAAATTGAAAACAACATCAATATGGAAAATTATTTGAAATTATTGTTAATTTTTCTTATTATTTTGATATTAATTTATATATATTTTGAGCAATCATATCAATATTGGAAAAATCGTAATGTGCCACAATTAAATCCGAAATTCCCATTTGGTGATATGGCTAGTGCGATATTTCGTCGTCAAAATATGGGTGATAAAATCAAACAAATCTACGATGAAATGAAATCAAAAGGTCATAAATTTGCTGGATTATATTTCTTTAGTCGTAAAGCTTTTTTACCATTAGATCCGATATTAATTAAAAAAATTCTAGTACAAGATTTTCAATATTTCGATGATCGTGGTATTTATCATGATGAAGAAAATGATCCAATTAGTGCACATTTATTCTCGTTATCTGGACAGAAATGGAAGAATCTCCGTTCGAAATTAACACCAGCTTATTCACCACAAAAATTAAAATTTATGTTCAATACAATACTAGATTGTGCTTTAGAAATGGTAAAAATTTTAGAAGAAATATCATTCGATAGTGGAAATGTTGAAATCAAAGAAATTCTAGCTAGGTAAATAGAAAATTCTGTTTTTGTTCTTATTCTTTATTAAATTGGACATAGAAAAAAACGATATGATTTTTAGATATACAACAGATGTAATAGGATCATGTGCCTTTGGGATTGAATGTAATAGTATGAGAAATCCCAATGCTGAATTTCGTCTTATGGGACGTAGGGCATTCACACAAACAATCAATGATCTATTTAGAATGATAATAATACGTAGTTTCCCATATTTAGCAAAATTATTGAACATCGGTGTATTTTCATCGAATGTAACAAAATTCTTTCGAAATGTTGTTAATGAAACAATCAATTATCGTGAACAAAATTCTATAAAACGTAATGATTTTCTACAGCTATTAATTGAATTAAAAAACAATGGAAACATATTAGATGATGATAAGAGTGTTAAAAATAATAGTAATAACAATGATATTAAAACAGGGATGTCTTTAACAATGAATGAAGCAGCAGCACAAGCTTTCATTTTCTTCTTGGCTGGTTTTGAGACGACTTCAACAACAATCAGTTTTGCTCTGTTTGAAATAGCCAAAAACCCACAAATACAAAATAAATTATACAAAGAGATCAACAGGGTGTTGGAAAATTACCAAGGACAACTAACATATGAAACTGTAATGGAAATGTATTATTTAGAAACTGTTGTATTAGGTCAGTTATAGTTAGTTAGAGATGTATCACTTAAAAGTTCGATTCAAGCAAAATTCAAGTCGATTCTAGGTTATTTTGACCTAATACAATCACAATAATTGTATGTAGAAACTAGAGATTTGACAAAATGCAAACACTAAGCTTTGATATTCAGTCAGAATATGCAAATTTTCAAGCTACTCAGATGTTTTTTTTATTCTAACAAGTCTCTATTTCCTAGGTGGTAGGTCAAAGTAGTGAAACATTTTTTCTAGGGCTGATCATTATCAGCCTGTAGTGGTCTCATTAGACCACTACTATCAAGGATCAGAAAAGACTTGGTGATAAAGACATTCAAATTCTACTGTAAAAAAATCGTTCTAGGCAAAGTACGGTCGAACTTATGTTTTCTCAGCTTGTGTATTTTCAACTCTGCCTTTTTTCAAACAATCTCACCTTCTCTTTAGAAACAAGTTGAAAATATCCACATGTTGGAAAAACAAAAACTTCATCCACAATAAAATTCAAAGTTTTTTTGTTTTTTTTTTTGTTATTTGACAATAAGAGTACATCGATCTAATCAAATTGAATTATTAATGCATAGATAAGTAATGATGTCAAATAATTTTAATATGTGATAGCTGAAAATGGAAACCTATTGTGATTTATTTTTTGTTGTTCTTGACGAAAAAAGACAAAATTCAATTCATTATTTTTAGACAAATGAATTCCAATTCAGAAACACCCACAGAATATCCTAATAAACAAGCATAATTATTTTGTATACAAGTTTAGAAACTAACAAACAAATATAACTAACTGTTTAGATAATCTTCTACTATTACAATATGATTTTATCTACCCACGTTCTTTGATCATATAATCTTATCGAACAAATTAACTTTAGAGAGAATACATATATGTATTATGAAATTGAATATTTCTTGAATTTTGGAGAATAGATACTTGGTCAGGTTCGATCAGATCACGTTAGATCATAACTTGATCTGAATACGAATTTAAAAAATGTCTCTAGGTGATTTCTAATGTCATTTAATTTTTAGAAACTTTACGAAAATATCCACCAGCTCCTGTATTTTTACGTAAATGTACCAAAACGTATAAAATACCACAAACTGATATAATTATTGAGAAGGATATATCTGTATTAATACCAGCTTATGGCTTACATCGAGATCCTGAATATTTCCCAAATCCTGAACGATTTGATCCTGAACGTTTCAATAATGAAAATAAAAACAAAATTTGGGATTACACTTATATACCATTTGGAGATGGACCTAGAAACTGTATCGGTAATTTTTTTTGATATTTCGTTTATATTTGTTTATTGTTTTTGTTGTTGGCAGGAATGCGTTTTGCAATGATGCAAATCAAAATTGCACTATCATTAATATTGAAAAATTTCAAAATTTCGGTAAATAACCAGACGAAATTACCAT
>JAZBGZ010000375.1:18837-30608 GCA_037414795.1 Stenodera caucasica | reverse complement strand
AATTTTGAATTTAATATTTCATTTTCTTTTAATAATTTTTGATTTTCCAAATGTAACATTTCAATTTCATTAATTTGATTTTGATTTAAATTTGTTCTCAAATGACGTATTTTATTTTCCATATTCAATTTTTCACGTTCTAAACGTTCAATTAATATACGATAACCGGAACATGTTTGTTGTAATTTATCAAAATCATTTTCTTTTTGTTTCAATTTCTCTTTTAATTTTTCATTCGTTTGTTGCCAATATTTTTGTTTATTCCAACGCTCAAAATCTTGAGCAATTTTTATTTTATGTGATTCATTCATTGCTATTTGTTTTTGAAGATTTTCTCTCAATTCGTTATTTTCTCTTTCTAATATTGCAATTTTCTTTTGAAGTTGCTCTTTTATTGATCGATCACTGCGGTCGCTACGTGCCGATAAATTTGGCCTAAACTCAAAAAAAAAAAACAAAGCTGTCAATATACATATATTTTTTCAAACATTAAAAAAAATCATACTTTCGAAATAGTTTGCCTCTCAATTCTCGAATTTCTTCTCGAGCTGAACGTTCCCGATTCAAAAGTTGATCGAAACGTTTCTTGATTGCTTCATGATCTTTCGCTAATTGTTCTTTTGCCGATTCTAATTCGGTCAATTTTTGAACTGCTTCTGAATCTAATCTGTCCGGTTTTCTATATTCATGCTAAAAAAATAATCAATTATTTCATAGTGTTCCAAAATTTAGATGTTTTGAATTCACTTTCACTTGACGTAATAATACAGTTAGTTCATGAATTTTATTATCTTTCTGTTCAATTAAATCCGTCAAATCAAAATCATGTTGTTGTTCATTGCGATATTTCAAAATAATTTGTTTCAAATTATTTACGTCTTCGCGCCATTTCTCCGAATCATTTTTATAAGCCATAATTTCATTACGATGAATTTCTTCTAAGCTACATTGAGAATGAAATTATAATTATAATAAACATGCTAAATTCTAAATAATCAATAAATTGAAATTAATTACTCATTTCCAAGTTTTTGCATTGATTCTAATCGATCATTGGCAACTGTTCGCCATCTAACAGCTTCTTCTCGACTAGCTTGTAATTGTGTTTCTAAACTTGGTACTTTTGTACGTAATTGTGATAATTCATCTTCTAAACAATGGACTTGTAAAAAATATTGTTCCAAAATTTGTTTATTCGGTTGAAATTCATTAATATTTGATTTTAAACTGGAAAAATTCCAAGATAAAGAACAAAAATTATGAAATATAAATTGTAGACTTCCAAAATAATAGATCTTGAAAAATTCAAATGTCAATCAATCGTATTTGTCCCCAAAAAAGATCAATTGTAATTAATAATTATGTTGTTGCCAATAATGATATGAGAGTTTAATGATGAAAATGTAAGATTTTATAAAACGTATGATTCTGGAAGTCTAGAATAAAAATGAGAAAATACTCTGAATATTTTTGTTTTTCTTCATTCAAACATTTCTGAAGAACTCGTAATTCTTCACGCATTAACGAAGCAGCCAAACTGTGCTTATCTCGATCATCTTTCAATAACGATTGATATTTTAAAACTTCTTCTTCTCTCTCTTTGTTGGAATCTTGAAGCTTTTTATTCAAATTCTACAAATTTCAACGTTATTATTATTATTATCGAACGTAAGACAAAATATAACAAATAACACTTTTAAACTTATAATTTCATTTGTAACATCTCCAGATTCTCCATTAATTCCTGTCGTCGTTGAATGCTCTTTTTTCATTTGTAATTCGAGTATATGTTTTTCATAAAATGTTATTTGACTTTGTTTATCACCAAGTTGTTTTCTAAATAAACTGATATTCATTTCATATTCGATAATTTTATTTTTCAATTGTTGTATGATTTGATCTTTTTCAACAACTTGATTTTGAACATTTATCAATTCACTACGTAAATTTGCAATTTTATCATCATCCGGAATTGAATGTTGATCAATTGTTTCAATTGTTTGTACTTCTTTCGACTTTGTTAGAATACTCGATGATGTTAATGGTTGAATTTCTAGACTTTTCTCTTGTATTATTATCGAATTTTGATGATATTCTGAATCTAAATCAATTGAACTATTGAAATTATTATGTAAATTGAATAATTCTTCCTCCAATTTTATAATTTGTTCATCTTGGATTTTAACACGGCTGAAAATATGTTGAAGTTGTGTGTCTTTCAATTCAGATTGACGACGATATTTCAATTCCTTAAAAATATTTTTAATTTAAGTAAAATAAATCACCAAATAAATCGAATTTACATTAAATTGAAGTGTTCGTTTTTCTTGTAAATTATTCAGAAACTCTTTAAAATCCATCGATTTTGATAACTTTTCAAGATTCTTCAATTCATTCTCGTAATGTTCTTTGAAAATTTCACCATCTCTATTAACATTTCGTGCATTATACAATGTTAAAAATACTTCATGCTTTTCATTCATAATTTTACGTAGATGATCTATGAATTTTTCTTGTGATACCAGTGGTGTACTTCCTAAATATTGTAATCTTTGTTTCTCTACAATATCTTTCAAAGTACTGAAAACAATTCTTAAAATTAATTTCCTAGTTTATTTAGCTACTTATTGATAGATGGCGTGTATATTATAAATTGCGACTATTTAGTTGTAAAAAGTTGATAAATAGAACCTTAAATCTACAATCAGCCTTCCTTGTCTGGGGGAGCGAAGTGTGTCAATGATCCTCTAGTGAGACCACTTTTGCTAACACCCAAACAAATTAATTACCCGCACCCACACTCTCATAAATGGGAGTTGTTGAGTGCAATTTTTGGAATGCCCTCTTACTTAATAGAGGGCCCCAAATTGATTGTAATAATACTAATAATACTAAATTAAAACAACTATAGACTATAGCTCTTTTTCTTAGATATAGATGAAGATCTAGGTAGTAGATTTGTTGAGAAAAATATAATGGCCACTTACTTAATCCTCCGTTTCAATCCAGCTTCTTTTTCATCATTTTCAGTAATTTTATTCTGTAATTGTAAATGTAAATTATTTCTCTCAATTTCATATTCTTCTAATGTTCTTGTTAAATTATGAATTTTTTGTTGTAATTCATTTTCATATTGGCGTAAATTATAAATTTCATTATTTAAATTTGCTATTTGAAATTTATCATCTGTTGTTGATTGTAAATCGACAATTTGATGTTTCAACATTAATAATTCATTATCTTTTAAATATAATTGTGAATTATTGTGGTCATTTTCGATATTTTGTAATTTTTCATTATTTTGTTGATAACTGATTTTCAATTCCTCATACTCTTTCAATAATTCATTATATTTAGTTTGTAGTTGTCGAAAATCATCAATATCAACAAAATAACAAAGCTTTGTTTCCAAATCCTTACAATGATCTTGTAATTGTTGATTTTTATCTAGAATTTTTCTATTATTGTCTTCAAATACTTTACATTGCTCTTCTTTTTTTTGTAATTGTTCTTTGACTAATTCAAATAAATTATTTGTATGGTTGGCACGTTGTCGTTCACTAATTTCGTTAATTTCACTTTCCGATAATTTTTTTAATAAATTCTCAATCTTTTCATCAACATTTCCACAAATTTCACTATAATTTTTCTCGAATAAATCCATCAATTTATTTTCCAACTCATTTTTATCTTTTTCTAAAGTACGATTTGATTCTTCCAACATTTTAAATTCAATTGTTTGATAGTTTTTAACTTCATTGAATTCATTTAATAATTGTCTATATTTTAATGTTAAATTCTCTAAATTCTTTTGTAAATCTTCAAATTTTTTTGGTGGAATTGATTGCTCTAATTTTGTATTGATTATTTCAATGTGCATTGTTAATGATTTATTTTTATTCAATAAATCATTAATTTTTTTCGTACAAATCGTTTGTGCTTCATCTAAATTATTTTGTAATTTCGCAAATTTTTTTGTCAATTTTTCTATCTCATTTTTTAAGAAATCATTTTTACGTTTCAAAATTACATTGTTTTCAGTAATTGTTAAAATATCATTTGTATCACCATTTTGATATTCGGTCAAAACTCTAATTTTTTCATCTTTTAGTTCAATGTTTTCTTCCAATTCTTTCAATTTATTTTCATATTTTGTTAGTTCAGTATTGAAAGATTGTGAATTATCCAAATATTCATCATAAAGTAATTGAATTTGTTGACGAATTGCTGAAAAACTTGTCTTGTATTCTATCAATTTCGCCTCAATTTTGCTGTTGTTCTCAGTCTCTTTTTCCAATTTCTAAAAGGAAATTTAATAATTGTCTGATAATATAAATTAAAAAAATAAAATCACTTCTAGAAGATTTTGGAGATGATTGTGGATATTTGAAAGGTTAGCAACATTACTTATTTCGAGAAAATCTTTTAGAGTTGCTGAATCTAAAATGTCACTTTGACTCCGTAAACGTTCACTGTCTTCCGATTTTTGCGACTTTAATTCTAATCTAAAAAACACTTTATTCATTAGCATCAAAAACAATTCTGTAGTAATAATGAACCTTGTTAAACGCAATTGTTCTCGTAATTCGGCACTAATTCCTTCTTGATTATGTAATTCAGCTTGTAAACGCATTGCTGGATGATACCAGCCGGAGATATGTTTAGCATCTAAAGCTCTTAATAATTTCTCCAAAGTTTCCGACTTGATTTCCTCCAAAGTACTCTCTGAAATCACAGATAATTGAAAGCAAAAATTGAAACTCTTTCCAAGAGAATTCCCATCATTATCTCTAACTTGATCGAGATAAAGATGAGGACTTTCCCTAATATTCGAAGATATTCACGTTTTTTTGTGTTGATACTATCGAGAATTTCATGTAAACCTTTACGTAAAGCTTCATTTTCTTCAATTAAATTCTTAAACTCATCATCATCTCTATCAATTATATTTTTATTGTCTAGTGATTTATTTGAATCTGGCTGTTCTAAATTCTCATCACTCATTATAGCAATTGTACGATTTTGTTCGTGTATTTTCGTTTTTAATTCTAAATTTTCATTTTCCAATTTCTCTATTTGTTTTGTTAATGTTGAAAATTCTTTTTTCTGTTTTTTTTGTTTCATAGAAATTGATGTACTAATAATATCATCATCAATTTTTACACCTAATTTATCACGTAATATTTCATTCTCTCGCTCGAAACGGTCACAATTATTTTGAAATTTATTTGTGATTTTTATTAAATCAATAATTTGTTTTTCTTGTTTACGATTATCTGTTTTTAAAATTTCAATCTGTTCATAAAAATTGACTAAATCGTCTTCACCATTTCTTTGTAATTTATTTAAAATTTCTTTAACATCTTCGCCTCTCTCTATCAAAAGTTTTTCATTATAATTCAAATTTTCTTGTAACTCTTGACAACGTTCATGTGCTAATATCAATTGTCTTTTCAATTCCTTTATTGTTACATTTGAATCATTGATTTTAATCTCATTAGCTTCTTTCTCATTTGTTAATTCTTTGATTATAATTGTTGTATCTTCCATTTCTTTCACAGCTTGTTGTAATTTTGTTTTCAACTCTAATAATTGTTTTTCACGTTCTAACAAGACTTTGTTTAATATTAATTGTTGGTTCTCATCTTTATCTTGTGGTAAACTAGATAATGATGAATGAATACTCCATTGGGCCCGTTGGGATTTTAATTCTTGTATAACTCGATCTTTATCATCAAGAATTTTCTACAATCGACAAAATTAAATTAAATTATTTTATTTTAAATAAAACAAAAACCTTCCACTCATCAACCCGTCGATTAACTTCTTCCGTAAACTCTTCCATTTCTTTTTCGAACCGTTGCTTTTCGTCAAGAGCTTCACGAGCTTCATCTTGTAGATTCTCATTTTCAGCCGATAATTTCTTGATCGCTTCTACAAAACATTAAAATTATTATTAAAAAAATTATTAAAATTTATTTCATCATTAAAACCTGAAGATTCTTCTAGTTGTTTTTTAACATCATTTAAATTCTCTGTTAAAGTTCTTAATTCTTTTGTAGCTGTTGTTAGTTCATCACGACAATTTGTTAATTTTTGACGTAAAATCGTATTTTCATTTTCAATTTCTTGTATATCACGCAACAAACGTGATATTTGTTTATTTTTATTTTGTAAAGTCTCAACTAATTCTTTATATTGTTCTTTTACAGTTTCAGAAACATCAGAACGGTCGTCTTGATTTAAAATTTCCATTTCACGAACTAAACGATGATTTTCTTCCTCTAATTCTGTGATTTTTTTTTTCAACTGAAAACTAACACAATAGAACGATTTTATTGTTATTTGTTTTGAATAATTATTACCTTTGTTATTTCTGATAAATTCTTCTCATTTATTTTTGTTTGTTTTTTATATTTAGTTTTCAATTCCAAATATTTATATTCTAAATCTATAAAAAAATCACTATTAATAAAACTATAGTAGAACTTATCAATTGGAAATTACTTTCATATTCTATAGAACTGGACTTTCTAGATTTGGAACTTTTGGCATCCGTATCCGATTCAACAAGTGTTTTCTTAACATCATCTTCACCTGTTTGTGTAGCAACTTCATCCAATTTATGTAATAAAATTTCAACTTGCTCCCCTTTATATTTCAATAATTCTTGACTCAAACGGAACAAACAAAGAACTTGTTTATCGTTTAAATCCTCTTCATTACTATTAAACCACGTCACGATATTATAAAGTTCATCTTTTTCATCTTCTATCAAATCTTCTGGTACTAATGAACTAATATGTTCCCAATCCATTGTTAATTGATTCAATTAAATGCGAAGTTCAATGTTAATTCAACGAATTAACTGAAATATGTCTTGGTTAAGGGTTGTTTATATTTGGTTGTATGGCGGTTGCTAGGCATCACATTACAAACAAACAAAAAGATGATTCACAAGTTCAATTTTACAATTTTGATTTCAAAATATATACTTCCCTTCTGCTTTGTTTTCCAGCTATATTTTCAAAGGGTCATTGAATTTTCAAACATCACTTTATTCCGTAGCTTGCAAAATCCAATTTTCTTTCATATTCTGGATTATATCTCATTTCAAGTTTGAAGTGAAGCATTTCGGAATTCTTTATAGGAGTCGAGGGAAGTATTTAAAAAAAAAAACCCCTGAACTCATCAACAATTATTTAACATTAATTTGTATACAATTTGTTCATTATAATTTACTTTGAACATCGTATTCTTTTTCCCAATCTTTAACATCTTTCTCTGTTAAATTGTAAGTTTTACCATGTCTACCAATACCATCATTGATGAATTTTCTAGCACCATCAATGGATTCTTTCGCTATAACTTTCAAGCCATTTTGTTGTTCTTGACGTAACAAATCCTGATAAGCTAAATTAAATGCCGAATTATACGTTGATCGACGATCAATCAATAAACATTCTTGTGGAAATTTGATTAGAGATGACGCTAAATTTATAGCTTGACCTAATGCTATAAATAAAATTAATAATTCAATATGAAAAAATAGAAATTCTGAAATACCGGTGCCGCAAGCGACGATTCGATTAGCTAGACCCCATTCAAAAGCTTCTTTAGCTGTTAATGAGCGCCCAGTCAAAATTAAATCCAAAGCTCTCGATAAACCTATCAATGCTTGTAAACGAACTGTACCACCATCAATTAATGGTACACCAAATCGACGACAATAAACACCCATAATTGCTGTATCTTCTATAACACGTAAATCACACATTAACGCTAATTCTAGACCACCAGCTACTGCATAACCACTAATAGCTGCTATTATCGGTTTTTTGATAAATCGTAAGGTGGGGCCCTAAAATAAAAAATATTTTACATATCTTGTTAAATTATTCGATAATATTACCATTGTTCCAGTATTATTCAACGTTATATTGGAAGTTTTGTCCAGATTCGAGAGTTCTTTCAAATCGTGTCCGGTACAAAAATTACCACCTATTCCATATAAAACAGCAGCATATAGACTATCGTCATTTTCAAAATTTTCAATAGTTTTTCTTAAATAATTTGCAGTTTCTGTATCGACACAATTACGTTTCTCTGGACGATTTATACCAATCGTTATAATTTTACCGATTCTTTCAGTTACAATAGCTAGAAAGTGAGGTTATGTTAATAAATATTTATTTGTATATTAATTGATTATTAAATAAATTACGATTCGAATTGGTACTGTAAGTCCTATGGAACATTATCCTAAGCAATTTGAACGGCATTATTCAATAATTTCCATTTAATATAATTCAACAATTTCCATATAAAAGCTTGTTATATTATCGGTTATCGGCTATTTTAAAATAACGTGAATTATGTATATTCACATGAAATTATTGACTTGACCCGTTCAACGTACAACTTAAATTGGAAAACTCTTCTTGAAATAAAATTTTACTAAACTAAAAAAATAATTCAATATTTTCAAAAAACATTTTTAGAGGTTAAATTTTTTTTCCTTCTCTCGGTGCGCCATCTAGCATCACTCAAATCATATATCGATATAATCTAAACAAGTACAAAATATGTAAAATGCGATCATAAAAAAAGATTATATCAAAACAAATGAATCATACTCAAATCATTTGATTTTGTTGAAAAAGAAATATGGAATGATAAAAGAACCTGGAAAAAAACATCATGAATTATTTTTTGTGGAATATTTTATTCATTTTTTGTAGGAATTTTTGTTATTTTTGATGAAATGAATATATGTATTTTTTCTGCATACTAGGAATAATGTGGTTGATTAATGCAAAAAAATGATTCGAATTTACAGGAAGTAGGAATTATTGATGATAAGATAAATACTTCCTTTGAATAATGTAAAACCCATCACAGACACCAATAATTTGATTTTAAAAACAACTATGGCAAAATATCTGAATATTATTAGTAAATTTAATACTAAAGATTTAATTGATTTATTGCAAAAAGTTTGTAATTTAATCTTCTCCATCTCGGCAATTAGTATTTTAATTGATTTTCAATTGTTTTAGAATGGTTATGGAGAATTTGAGCCAGTTATTCAACAAAAAAACATCACTGGCGAATACTTTTTGGTAAGTCGGTGCGATAACAAAATTAGTTTTCATTAAAATCTTGAAATTCTGTAGAGTTTGAGTGAATTTGAAATAAGTCGATGGAAATTATCGATTGCCTTAAAAAACCGACTATGGTTATGTTTGACAAATTTAAAAAAAGATCCGCAATTGTTTTTAAATAAAACAACATTAAATAAGCCCCAAGTCGCAAAAATAACACCACGAATTGCACAAAAAAATCTACCAATTCAAATTGAATTAGAAAATGTTATTAAAAACAATCCGGAAAATCGTGTAAAACCAGTGCGACCACCAAAGCTACGTCTACCATCACCACCACCAACACCATCTTATTTAGCAATGGAGAAACCGAAAGAGAATAAACCAGAAGAAATTGTTACTTATGATGATAATGGTTATTTATTACCAAGTGAACGATTAACAATTAAAGATGATCGTAAACCAACACCAATTTCAGAAAGATCACCAATGGTATTACCAAGAAATCCATCAGACGAACAAGATTATATCGAAGAATCGGAGATTGGTATTGGAGGGATTGATATTGAAGAAACTTATGAACCGGCACCGGGATCTCCGCCAAATAATTTTACACAACAATTAATTTATCTGGTTAATAAGAGAAATCCTAAAAAAAATTCAGAGAATCATCAAAATGAAATGGAATTGAATCAAAATACGGGCACTTTAAGTAAATTCAAAGATTTATTTAAAAGATTCCATGAGAATCCGCCAAAAACGATAAATTCAAATATTTACGTTAATCAAGAGATGAAATCAGAATTACCCTTATTCCAACGCACAAATCCATCAAAACTATTTTTACGACCATTACCACCATTACCAACGACAACTGATGATGATCCTGTTAAAAATTTGGAAAATATCGAAAATAAAACAGATGAAAATGATCAGATTTATGAAAACGGATCACCTAAACGGGTTGCTAAAAATCTAATAAATGCATTCAAATTACCTGAATTACCAATACAAATTAATAGAGACGAAGAAGTTCAAATTTATCAAAATCAAGATGATTTGAATGAGAAAAAATTGCCTTTACCGCCCTTAGATTTACCACAATTGCCACACAATTTCAACTATTTCAATGAGAATCCATCTGAAACAACTTCAAAGTCTCCAATTAATTTATCTGTAATGATTGATGAAATTTCAGAAATGACAAAACAGTTTGATCAAATTGATGATTCAGAAGATTTAGAAGATTACGATCAATGCATTTGTAAGTATATAATTGCTAACAATTTTTAGTGACTTAATTATTATTATTGTTATTTCAGTCAATATAAATGATGAACCTTTTTATCGCAATACAGATCGAAAAGGTGCTAAATTGCTGTTGCAAAATTTGGATGACGGCGCATTTCTATTTCGACCAAGTAAACATTACTTTTTAACAATCACTATAAAATACGGCGGGAAATTCTTCAATGTAGGTATTGAACGTACGAAAGATAATAAAATACGTTGTGAATCGCATGGGAGTAGTACATCGCCGGAATTCGCAACACTAGATGATTTCATCAAATATTTTATGAGAAATTCATTAACTTTCCAACATCAAAATAGCATTATGGAAGTATTCTTGAAAAAATCTCTAAGAAGTGATATGTTTTAAATAAAATTGAATACATTTTACTTACAATAGTTTCTTGTGGAAAATTTATAAAAACACTAAAAATAGAAATGTGAGCAACCATTTATTGCAACAAAGATTTCAGCAATTCAAATTAAAAAAAAAAAAAAAACTTTCAATGTTTACGTTTATCATAATCATCACGGTTTCGATGTTTCTCATATGAACGACTCCGTCTTCGTCTTTTATGATTATCATATTCATCATCATTATTATCATAATAATCATCATGAGAACGCCTCGATGATTTTTTATCATACTTTTCACCATTCCGATATTTATGACGATAATCGTGATAATCTTTAGAGTGATAACGCTCACGCTCCCGACTATTACGTTTATAATCTTTATTATGATCATCATGTCTACGACTTGAACTACCAGAATGGGTGCTATGTCGGCTAATTGATGAGTTTGGTCGTTCATAATCACGACTATTTCCATTTTGATCACTATTATTATCGTTATCTTTACGTTCTTTTTCAGTTAAATATTCTTTATACTCTTCCATTTGATTATCAATCACTTCTCTAATAATTTCTGTATGATTCTTTTTATTTATATGGATCGATTTGTATTTAATACGGCGACGTTTTGCATCTCTTTCCATTGCTAATAATTCTTTATAACTCAAAGATTTATCGTTGGTATCTTTCTTTGGAATAACACTAGAAAAATAATTGGAAATTAATATTTATTAAGCTGGATTAATTCAAGACTTACGTTGTGAATTCAGGCGGTTGTTTTGGACCCACAGTATTTTCAATTGTATAATTATAAAACGCCAGTCTTTCATCTGGTGAATATGTCGAAATATAACGGTCTGATGTTCTGGGATCAGGTTCTAAACCATTCCAAGCTAGATTATAAACAATAACACATATAGTTCAATCTCAAATATTCCCATTCACATTATAAAAAAAGTAGTGATTATTAACGAAAAGAAGCAGTTTTTTTTTCTAACAATAAGTTGAATAAATGTTAAAGAA
>JAZBGZ010000374.1:37494-49618 GCA_037414795.1 Stenodera caucasica | reverse complement strand
ACTTCTAGTTGACACTTCACGGCTTCTAGGGATTTCATTAGCTGTGGTTTCTGCAATTCGAGAACCTCTGGCTTAGAAGATATCTCATTAATCTCTACAATGACGCTAGTAACTTTTTGAATCGGTTGTTTCAATTGATCGAGTTGATCTTGAGTTTCGCTCAAAATTTTAGATTCATTATTATCAAGATCTTTTGTTATCATTAGAGCAGTATTCAAATCAGTAAGTTCAGCTTCCAAAGATGTAACAGAGAAAATAGCCTGTTGAGGAGCAGTTTCGGATTCTTTGATTTTCATGTCAAGAATTTTGAGTTCTCCAGACAAGATGTTGATTTCTTCAAGAGTAAGAGCACTTTTTTCAGTTGGTTCGTCACCTTTAGTGATTTCTTCTTGAACCTCAGAGATTTTTGCAGAGAGTTTCTCTAATGGTTCTAGAACAGTTTGCAAAATTTTGGATTCTTCCTTTGTAGCTTTTATTACTTCTAGTTGACACTTTACGGCTTCTAGGGATTTCATTAGCTGTGGTTTCTGCAATTCGAGAACCTCTGGCTTAGAAGATGTCTCATTAATCTCTACAATGACGCTAGTAAGTTTTTGAATCGGTTGTTTCAATTGATCGAGTTGATCTTGAGTTTCGCTCAAAATTTTAGATTCATTATTATCAAGATCTTTTGTTATCATAAGAGCAGTATTCAAATCAGTAAGTTCAGCTTCCAGAGATGTAACAGAGAGAATAGCCTGTTGAGGAGCAGCTTCGGATTCTTTGATTTTCATGTCAAGAATTTTGAGTTCTTCAGACAAGATGTTGATTTCTTCAAGAGTAAGAGCACCTTTTTCAGTTGGTTTGACACCTTTAGTGATTTCTTCTTGAACCTCAGAAATTTTTGCTGAGAGTTTCTCTAATGGTTCTAGAACAATTTGCAAAATTTTGGGTTCTTCCTTTGTAGCTTTTATTACTTCTAGTTGACACTTCACGGCTTCTAGGGATTTCATTAGCTGTGGTTTCTGCAATTCGAGAACCTCTGGCTTAGCAGTTGTTTTATTAATCTCTACAATGACGCTAGAAAGTTCTTGAATCGGTTGTTTGAGTTGATTGAGTTGCTCTTGAGCTTTGTTCGAAGCTTCGGATTCATCATTAAGATCTTTTGTTATCATAAGAGCATCATTCAGTTCAGTAAACTCAGCTTCCAAAGATGTTACAGATAAAATAGCTTGTTGAGGAATTGCTTCAGATTCTTTAATTTTCATGTCAAGAGACTTGAGCTCCTTAGATAAAATATCTATTTCTTCCACAGCAAAAATCTTTTTTTCTGTTGGTTTAATATCTTCATTAATTTTATTTTGGATCTCGGAAATTTTCGCTGTTAATTTTTCTAAGGGCATTAGCGTGATTTCCAAATGTTTGCATTTTATCACAGATCCTTTCACTACTTCTAACTGGCATTTCATTGATTCTAGAGCATTCAGGACTTGTGGTCTCTGCAGTTCCAGAAGCTCAGGTTTCAATAAGGATTTTTTCATTTCTATGATCGTGCTATCGAGTTTTTGAGCTGGCTTAGCCAATTGTTTGATTTTATCTTGTATGTCATTTGGCATTTCTTGCAATTGTTCGAGTTTTTCTGCTTCAAACAATACAGAATCTAGATTGGCAAGTTCAGCTTCCAAAGAAGTAATTGATAGAATAGCTTGTTGAGGAGCCGTTTCAGATTCCTTTATTTCCATTTTCAATGTTCTGAGATGCTCCGTTAAGCATTTAATTTCTTCTAAAGTATATTTAGCTTTTTGTTGTTTTTTGGTATCTTCTTCTATTTTATTTTGAATTTCTAAAATTTTTGCTGACAGTTTTTCCAAGGGCTGTAATGCAACTTTTGAAGCTTTTGATTCTGGTATTGATTCTGTAACAATTTTCACCTCACACTTAATGGCTTCTAAGGCATTCAACAACTGTAGCTTCTGCTGACTTAGAACTTCTGGTTTAGAAACAACAGGAATAATTTCTACTATGACGCTATCAAGTTGTTGAAGTGGTAGAGCTATTGGTTTGATCTTATCTTGTATTTCTTCCCAGCCCGTGAGTTCTTCTGCTTCTACTAAAGCTACATCCAAATCAGAAAATTCAGCTTCTAAGGAAATAACTGATAGAACAGCTTCTTGTGGAGCATTTCCCAAATCTTTTATGTTCAACTCCAGCATATTTAGATGTTCGTTCAAATATTTGATTTCTTCCAGAGCAGGTTTTGTTTCTGTTTCTGTATCGCCAACTTTCTTGATTTCATCTTGAATAATTGAAATTTTTGCCGATAATTTTTCCAAAGGTATTATCGTAATTTCTAAGACTTTGAATTCTGGAACTGCATTTTTGACTATTTCCAATTGATATTTCATTGCTTCTAAAGCTTGCATTAATTGTGGTTTTTGCAGTTCTAGAATTTTGGGCTTATAAAGTGAATTCTTAATTTCTATTACAACCTTAGCTAGCTTTTCTGATGGTTGATTCAACAGTTCGATCTGATCTTGGATTTTCGTCGGTACCATTTCTGTTGATACTGCAATGACTTCTTCAACTTCCATCAAGCTTACATTCAAATCAGAAAGTTCAGCTTCTAATGGTATTATTGATAAAATAGCTTGTTGAGGAGTTACACCTGTTTTTTCTACACTCAATTTTAACGCATTGATTTCTTTTGTCAAATATTCTATTTTTTCCGGAGCAAGCTTAATTCTTTTTCTCTCTCCAGTATCTTTTTGAAGTATAGCTTCAGTTGCTTGAATTTTTGCAGATAACTTCTCCAAAGGTGGGAGTAGAGTCATTAGAGTTTTTGTTTCTGGTATAGATTGAGTCACAACTTCAATTTGTTGTTGGATACCAGATAATGCTTTGTGTAGTTTCGGCTTTTGAACTTCTTCTACTTCAGGTAATACTGCTTCATTTTTGATCTCTACTACAACTTTATCTAATTTGTCGAACTCTTCTTGCAATTTAGTAAACTCCTCGATAACTTTGCCTGGTAAACTATCAACTAATTGTTCTTCATCAATCAATACTGAACTCAATTCGGATAATTCTCCTTCAATGGAAGTTAACGAAGATAAGGCTTCTTGAGGCTGTTCTTTAATTGTTGATATTTCTGATCTAAGAACTTCTATGCATTCACTCAAAGCTCTCATTTCTTGAACAACTTTCTTTTGGTCTGTGACTCTTTTCTCTTCATTTTGTTCCGACTGAATTTCAAGCTTCAGTAACTTCTCAATTTTGTCAGAAAGTTTTTGTACTGGTCCTGAGATTATATTGGAATTTTCTTCTTTTGATAGATTTGATACGATTGAATCTAGATGTGACTTCAATTTGGAAAGACCTTGCTGCAATTTTGCAGATTGTTGACTTGTTAGTTGTTGTTTTTTGGAAGAATTATTAATGTCAACTGTCAAAACAATAACTTCTTCTAATGCTCCAGAAAGATTTCCTATATCGCTCAAATTTTGACTATTCAAACTCAAAGCAACGTTCTCCGAAATTTTTGGAATTTCACTTAAACCAAGTAAATCATCCCTCAAATTAACAACTTGTCCAAGAAATTCTGGTAAAGAATATTTCTGATCATCAGAATGTAATATTTTTATTTCTTCTGCTAATAATTCAGCCAAACTAAACGTTTTACGTAAAACTCTCAATAAATTTTCTCTATTTTCCAACGCCTCAATTATTTTTGAAATTTTATCTGATAAATGTTTTGAAGATTCTAAAAATTCTTTAGATAACTTCAAACTTTCTTTTTCCACAATAATCGAATCAAGACTTTCTCGCAGATTAGATAATTTTGAAACCAATTCTTCTGTTTTTGGACAAGTTTTGATTATATCATGAAGTTCCCTAACAGGTGCTTCTAGAGTTGTGAGTTTTTGTTGCAATTCAGCCCCCAAACTTCCTGCTTCTGATAATGTTGATGTTAAACTCAACAATTCTGGCTCTAAATCAGCAATTTGAAGAGTTTCAGTAGTTTTGATCTCCTCAATAAAAGCTTGAATATATTCAACTATTGGTAATGTTGTTTTTTCTTGGAGAGATTCTATAATTTCACAAATTTTCCCCGATAGAGTCTTCAATGGTTCCAAAGATGTTTCAATAAGTTTATTACTTTGAGCATTCTGGCAGATTTTTTCTATTTGACATTTGACATTTTCTAATGCTTCCAGGGGCTTATTTTGTTGTTTAATTATATCAACCAATTTTTGAACAGGTTCTTGAAGACTTTCTACTAGAACTTGATCTTCAACCGATAATTCTTCAGGTACAATTTCACTGAAAACTTCAACAACTTCAGCTAGTTGATTATTAATTGTTGTGATTTTTAAAAGTGCTGGGTCAACTGTAGCTTCATTGACTTTCAATTCTTGGACTTGTTCATATAATTGATTCAAACTTTGAGTGATTGGAATTGGTGTTTTATCAGTCAATTGATCAAAAATTTGTGAAATTTTTGCAATTAAACCTTGGATTGGTTCAGTAATCTTCAAACTTTGAACTTCTGGCAGAATTTGCTGGATTTTCTCTAATTTTTCCCTAACTGCAATCATAGCTTGGTGCATTTGTAATTCTTGCTCTTTAATTTCAGGTTTCATTGGAGAATTTCTGATCACGACAAGTGTAGCTGTGAGTTTTTGTAATGGAGTTTTTAGAGCTGATACAATTGCTTCAGCTTCGAGCTTCAAATCTTCAGTGGATTCAATAAACTCGGTTTCATGTTCGACTAGAGTTGCATTCAAATTTAAAATCTCCGTCTCTAAAGCAATAACACTGATAACGGCTTTCTGAGCTGTAATCTCAATCTCTTCTATTTTAGGCTTTAAAATTTTGATTTCTTGAGTGAGTAATTGTAGTGGCTCTAAAATACCTTCTATCATTTTCTTCTTTTTGATTTGCTGTTCAACTTTTGAAATACTAGCAGCAAGTTTTCTAAGCGGATCTATAACAACTTGCAGAACCTGTGATTTTTCTATATTTTGACAAACAACTTCAAGCTGTCGTTTTAAATCGGCTAAATCTTTTTTGACGTTCTCCTCAACTACAACTTCTGATTCTGGTTTATTTACTGTATTAGTAGTTGTTATGAAAATCTGAGCAAATCTTTCCAAGTTCTGTTGAATATCATTAACTGCCTGTTGGTCTTCTGGGGAAAAATCAGGAATTCTTGCGAAATTCTTGTTATTTTCATCTATTTCAGAGCTGAAAGCATTCAATTCGTTTTCTGTAGCTAATAAATAGAGAACTCCTTGCTGAGGTTTGATATTTGGCTCCGCTACAGTTTGCTTCAGAATTTTTGCTTCTGCTAAAAGTTGATCTTTTGCAGTTACTAGACTGTGAAAAACTGAATTTGGCTTAGCTCCAAATTCAATCTCCAATATTTCCAAAGAAAGCCTGTTCCCTATTTCTAATAATTTCATAGAAAGTTTTTCTATAGCTTGGGAAACTTTTGTTGTAGATTGAACTTTCGGTAGAGCTCGATTGACAACGTCAAGTTTGAATTTAAGATGAGTTACAACATTTTTCAATTTGGGCTCTAAATTATTCAATAACGCAGGTTTTTCTAGAATATTTCTGAATTCAACAAGGATTTCAGTAAATTGCTCTACAGGCTTTCGCAGAGACTCCACTCTCTGCTGAACTTCTCTAGTAAGCTCGATAATTTCTGGTGGAGTTTCCTCAAGAGCAACAACAAAATCATCAACTTCTTGCTGTACTTCAACTACTCTAAATAATTCTTTTTTTGATGAAGTTTTGAGATCATCAATCTGAGCTTTCAATAATTTGATATGTTGACTCAATTCTTGAGCCGGATGGATAACTTTTTTCAAATTTGGGGTAAATTCTTCTTCAATTTCTTCTATTTCTTGCTCAGTTTTTGACAATGTAGCAACAAGTTTCTCTATAGGATGTAAAACAATAGTTAAGGCTTTCTCTGGTCTTATATTCTGAGCAACTTGCTCTAATTGACCTTTCAAGGCAATTACTGCATTTTTAATCTCAGATTTTTGAAGTTCTACAACTTTTGCTTGATCCAAATTTGCTTCGACTTCGACTAAAGCAGAAGCAAATAATTCTAGAGGCTTCTGCAAATTGTTAATTATTTCTGCGGCTTTCTCAGGAAATGTTTCTGTTGAGTTTTCTGCTTCGATTAATGACACTTTCAAAGCAGTAAGATCAGGTTGTGTTTCAAAAATGAAGCTAGAAGCCAATTGAGGAGTTACTGCACTTTCTTGAATTTTGAGCTGTTGAGCTATGACTTCTTCCAAAGCTGAGACAGTTTCAGTCATAAGTACTTTTTTCTTAGGCGGAATAGTTTCCATTATCTGTAGAACTTGTTCAATTTGTTCACTAAATTTGTTGAGTACTTTCGAAATTTCTGAGTTTTGCTTAACTTCTTCATTGGCCAAAGTTATTTTTAAATCAGACAAAGTTGCTTCTAATTGTCGTTTTTCTTGATTAGAAATTTCAGGATTATTCAAGTTTTCTGAAAAATTGGACAAGAATATTATGAATTTTTCCAGAGTTGGAGTCAAGGCTTCGGCAATTTTCTCGTTGATTTTAATACTTTTCTCCAAACATTTCTTCGAATTTACCAAAAAGTCTTCGATATCTATAGTTGTGAAAATTAGTTCTTTCATTTTTGGAATTTGTTCAGATTTCATTTTTAATTCTCTCGAAAAATATGAAATCTGTTCCAAAAGTACTTCAACAGATTCTCTAACATGTTCTGGAATTTCTTCAGTTTTGGTTTTCTCTTCAATTACTGCTTCTTTTGGGATTTCCTGAGTAGAAATTGATGGAGCTATCTCTTCTTTCAAAATTTGATCCTTTTCATTTGTTATGGCGCTATCTTCAACTTCTTTTTGGCTACCTGCTTCATAACTTCCGATTAACTGTAAGATTTCTTCAATTTTGGTAGCGAAATTCTCGAACAATTTCAATAATTCAGGTGATTTTTTGATATCTTCAATTGTAAGTGTTGCATTGAGCTCGAATAAAATTTTCTGGAGTTGTTGTTTCTCTCCATTCGTTATTCTAGCATCATTTAAATTTTCGCTAAACTCTGAGAGAAATAATATTAATCTTTCGAAGGGTTGTTCAATTTTTAGATTTATTTGTCCAAATTGTTCTAGATCACTTTCTAAATTTTTAATGAAGTCAAAATTATTGATAATGGCGAAAATTGTTTGTTTAATTTTTGGACTTCGTTCAGTTTTTACTGATAAATCTTTAACGAAATGTGAAATTTGTTGCAAAAGTACTTTAACCGGACTCTCTTCAACTATCAGCTTCTCTTCAGACACTGTTTCATGTTGTTGTTCAATGATTGTTTCTGTTTTTTGTTTTTTAGCAGATACTTCAGGAATTTCTTCTTGATTTTGTACGTCAAAAGATTGTTCCTCAGTTATTGATGTTCTATCAGGCTCTTTTTGATCTTCTCTTTGAATTGAGACTTCCACGATTTCTTCGGATTTAGAAGAAACTTCTGGGATTATTTCTTGAGTTTCTGATCGATTGCTCTCAATTAATACTGAAGTTTCTGCGATTCTCTCAACCAAATTTTTGAGTGGTTGTAGGACTTCCGCAGACTCAGGAGATATGTCTTTAAGCTCAGACAAAACACCTTGAAGCTGTTGTTTCTCTTGATCAGTTATACTTGTGTCTTTCAAATTTTCATTAAAAGCTGACATGAATATAACAAATTTTTCAAGTGGCTGTTTAATGGGTTCTGTTAATTCTTGATTTTTTGAACCAAATTTTTCTAGATTCTCTTGTAAATTCTCTAAAAGATTTTTATCACTAATAATGTCGAGTATTGGCTGTTTCACTTTTGGACAGTCTTCAATTTTTGCAGTTAGTTCGTTGGACAAGTAAGACAGTTGTTGAAGAGGCACTTCAATAGATTTTGCGATATTTTCAGATATCTCTTCAGCTTTTTTCTCTGGGCTTATTGCTTCAATTTCTGGTTCCAATTTAATAGCTTCTTCAAGATTCTTCACAAAGCTTTTAAATGGTGATAAAATTTCTGGAGCTTCTATAATTTCCTCACACGTAATTGCTGACTGTAACTCCACTAAAACTTCTTGAAGTTGCTCTTTCTCTACATCAGAAATTTCAGGTCTGATCAAATTCTCAGTGAAGTCTGATAAAAATATTGAAAGTTTTTCGAGAGGCTGTTCAATAATTTCTTTAATTTTCTCACTCATTCCATCAATTTTCTCGACATTTTCTTGTAGATTTCCAATCAAATCCTCATCACCCATCAAAGTGAGAATTGCTTGTTTGGACTTCGGGCAATCTTCACTTTCTATTGTTTTCTTAAGAAGTAGTGAAATTTGCTCTAAAGTCACTTTAACAGATTTTTCAGGTGCTTTTGGAGTTTCTTCCAATTTTTTGTCTTCTTTTACTATCGCTTTATCTTCATTTTCTTGACTCTCTGCTATGTGGCTTTCAATTAAGTGTAAGACTTTTTCAATTGCTCCAGCAAAGTCTTCCAATTGTTTCAGTACTTCAGGATAATTTTTTATATCTTCATTCGCAATAGTTACTTTTAGATCACTTAAAATTCCTTGAAGTTGTTGTTTTTCTTCATTCGTTATTAGGGAATTATTCAAATTTTCGCTGAAATCCGATAGAAATAATATCAATTTCTCAAGAGGTTGCTCAATTTTTACATTTGATTCTCCAAATTTCTGTAGATTTTCGATAAAGTCAACTTTACTGATGATGTTTGTAATTGCTTGCTTAACTTTAGGACATCCCTCAGTTTTTGATGTTAAATCTTTGACAAAATGCGAAATTTGCTGCAGAAGTATCTTAATTGGACTCTCTTCTTCTATTTTGGTTTTAGCTTCAGTTACTGGCTCTTTCTCCTTGGAAATCTCTGGAATTATCTGCTCAAGAGGCTGCTCCTCATTCACGAATTGTTTTGCAGATTCTATCCTTTCAACTTCAGGGGCAGCTTTTGGAATTACCTCTTGAGCTTGTACTTCAGCAGAAGATACTTCGCTCATTGATTGCTTTACAGGTTCTGTGGTTTCAATTTGCTCAGAAGATACTCCTGCAATTATTTTTTGATTGTTATCAATGGATTGTAAAGTTTCTGCGCTTTTTTGAGCCATATCTTTGAGAGGCTTCAAAATTTCTGGAGAGGTTGAAGTTTCCAATACTGACAAAACACCTTGAAGTTGTTGTTTTTCTTGATCTGTTATTACTGAGTTTTCCAAATTTTCACTAAAAGTTGACATGAATATAATAAGTTTTTCAAGTGGCTGTTTAACGCTTTCTATTAATTCTTGATTTGTTGGGCAAACTTTTTCCAGATTTTCTTGTAAGTTTTTCACGACATTTTCATCACTGATAATGTCGAGTATTGGCTGCTTCGCTTTTGGACAGTTTCCAATTTTTGCAGTTAGTTCTTTGGATAGGAACGAAAGTTGTTGGAAAGATATTTCAATAGATTTTGCTACGTTCTCAGTTGACTCTTCAATTTTCACTTCTGCTGTAAGTTTTTGATCTTCCTCAGTAGGAATTTCGACCGTTTGCACTTCACTTTCTTGACTCGATTCGAAGACTTCTTGTAATTTTTCAACGGAACTTTCGAGAGCTTCTAAAATTTTTGAAGATTTTGAAATTTTGTCACTCTCAAGTGAAGTTTTTATATTAAACAAAACTCCTTGAAGTTGCTGTTTTTCTATATCAGTTATTTTAGGATTGTTGAGATTTTCACTGAAGCTCGACAAAAATATTGTTAATTTCTCCAGTGGTAGCCTAATTTTTTCCACATTTTGATCATCAAGTTGTCCAATTTCTTCTATATTATCTTCTATATTTTTAACGAAGTCCTCTCTTTCAATAATGCTGAGAATTGTTTGCTTTGGCTTTGGACAGACTTCAGATTTCGTCTTCAAGTCTTTGAGAAAATAAGAAACTTGTTGTAACGGTGCTTTAACCGATTCAATCAAAATTTTCGACTTCATCTCTAAACAATCCAAGATCATTTGTAAAGACTCCCGTACATTGATTATTTGCTGCAGCGATAATTTTTCTGCAGGAGTTTCAAGAATATTCTCACAAGTACTCTTGAGACTGTTCAACGAAAAAGTGATAGGTCCGAAATTTGCCGATTTCTCCAAATCGTCACTAATTTTCTTTGTTGAAATTACAACTTCTTCTAAAGTTGATTTGGAAGTTGTGATGAATTCTTCAAGACTGCTAAATTCAGAAGCCACAACTCCTTCTGCTAGACTTTTGAGTGGCTTTTCTAGATCTCTAATTGATGGATTATTGGCCAAAATTTTTACCAAATCATTGGAGTTTTCATGAATGTTAACTAAGACTTTTTTGAGGGCCATTTGTTTACTGTGCTGATTTTGGACGTTGATTATGCCTTTTGCGATTTTCTCCAAAGATGGTGCAAGTTTCTGCAGTAGAGATTTCTCACCATCTGTCAAATCACTCACCACAATCTTCATACAAACATTGATCAAGTGATTTTGAAGATCATCTAGAACTATACTGAAATCTTCAAAATTGAGTTGCTCCAGTTCTGATTCACTGACTTTAACCACAACTTCCAGAGAATCAATCACACCATTAATTACGGGAACTTCTTGGTCTAAAACTTTGGCATCTAGACTCGATTTGAGATTGTTGTATAATTCGTGGAGAGGCTCCACTAGAGCACCCAAAATATTCAAATTATTTTTGGGTAAATTTTTGACGGTTGCTGTAAATTTCAGGAGATTCTTCACTGAATTTTCTAAAATACTCAAAGGACGCAAATCAGATGGAAGTTTCGCTTTCTCTAAGACAATTTTTGAAATATCAACAACTCGATTGAAATTTTCCAATTCAGCTGGAACCAATTCAAGTTCCATCAATGGAGTTACTGTTTCTTTTAAATTTTGAAGTGAGTCTTCTAAGTTTTCAGTTGTGCCAAATTTTGCTAGAGATTCGTTGAGATTTTTGAATTTCTCAACATCGTCATAAGAATCACTCTCCTGGATTGTTTCATAAACAGCTCGTAATGGCTTCAGGAGCTCTTTTAATACCAAAAATTGAAGATTTGGCGGTTCTACGTTGATCAGTTTCAAAATAAATCGTTCGAAATTTTGTAAATTCTGATCGAGACTTTTGATAATTGCCTCTTTTTTGGACATTGATTCTTGTCGATTTGCTTCAATTTTCTCTTCAACTTTGTCCAAAATTTTGCAAATATCCTGTGATGATTCAATCAAGTCTTTGATGTGCGACTCTTGATTGATACTGGCGAGCATTATTTTCAAATTTTCATTTTCTTGACTGACATCAGTAACGTTAATCTTCTGATTTTCGATGATTTGATTAATATTTCTGATGATTCCAGTGAATTTTTCTAAAGTTTGAAAATCGTCTGGTGCTAATTTCGCCTTTTTACTCTCAAGAATACTCCCAGCTATAAATTGAAGTGTTGTTACAGGTCGCTGAATTTCATTCGCCAAAAATTTAACAACTTTATCTTCACTCGTCGAAGTTGAAGATGACTCTTGTAAATTTTGTAAGTTATCTTGTAATAAATTCAAACAAACACAAGAAACTTCTCTTTTATCGATTGTAATTTTATCAAGTTCCTCTTTGATGAATTTCAGACAATCAAATAGCTTGATTGTATCAGAATTTGGCGGTAATTGTCCGATATTTTGCTGAAGATTTCCATAAATTTGATTGATCTCTTCGATATTTCGATTTTCCAAACAATCATTGAAAGCTGCATCTACGTTAATTCGGAGTTTTTCCAACAAAATCGTGAACAAATCGACAATTTTCCGATCTTGCTCAGTTGCACTTGGAATTTTATAAACAAAATCCACTGCGAATTCCAATCTTCTCAGAATATTGCAGATTAAATCCGGTCTTTGTCCGGATTGTTCGATTATTCGCAATTTTTGGTCCAATCGTTTGATCGAATCCAATAAATTGGAGATATTTTGATTTTTTACTGGGATATTTTCGACTAGATTGATCACATTTTTCGCTACTTCTTCCAATTGTTGCATTGTTTCTTTAATTTGGGAATTTAGCGGAATTGCAACAACTCCAACTGTTAAATTTTCGATTT
>JAZBGZ010000374.1:5665-36603 GCA_037414795.1 Stenodera caucasica | reverse complement strand
ATTTCTAATTGGCGAACTCTCCTCGATTGAGTTGATCGCTTTATTCAGAATATCCAAAAGTATTTTGATATCGGCTAATTTTGGGGCGCCAAAAATCAGTTCTTGCTCGTTAATTTCCAGATTTGCAACAACGAAAGTATTTAGATCGTCCACAATTTTTGTGGTGTTTTCCAAAAATTTCAAATCATTTTCGGAAAGTGGTGACTCAATCAAATCATTGACAGCAATTTGAAGATTATTCAATGATTTTTGTAAGATTTGCATCTGGTTTTTATCGATCTCTCGTGATTTGATCCTCGCCAAATTTCTGGTAAATTCTTGAACAACTCCAGAAACCAATTCGAGATTCTGCAATTTGATCTGCCGCTCTTTTTCTCGATTCTCCTTCATTATCTTCAAACTATTGGTCAATTTGAAATAGAGAATAGATAGATGTTTTTCTAAATCTAGGTCACTTTGGCTATTTGTTGTTTTTGAAGAGTCTCCAATAATTCTAATCAATTCCTCGAGATTTCCACCGTTATCAAAATAATTCATGATTTGTAAAAGAGGCGTTTGTGAGTTTTCGAGAAGCTCTTTATATTTGATTGGAATCCTCAAATTTTTTTGCTTAATTTGGCCAATATCCTCCTCTAATAAAGCAAAAATGAAGGCCAATTCCTCAGCCAAATTGCTGTTTTTACAAGAATCTTTCAATTTTTTCAAATTTCGCTGGAATTCGTTCAACAGACTCAAAGTGGTGTCCATCATAGCTTCTTCTAAACTCGCAAAAATATTCTTTAAAATTGCGGAAATTTCTGGAAAATTTGCAGATTCTGCAAACTTCGCCGATTGCTCTAATTGAGTCAAATGAGCTGGAATTAGTGATTTTTCTTTTTCTTCAATACAACAACGAATAGTGATTGGAATTTTCTCAATTTCTTCTCTATAATTTTCCGAAAATTCCCCTAAATCAGCATCGATCAAACTTTGAATATCCTCAATTAAATCGTTGATTTGGCGATTTTTCCACTGATCACCGTCATTTGGAGCCAAAACCAAAAGTTCTTCTTGTAATTTTCTGAGTTTCCCCAAATAGCCCATCTCTAAATCCATAATTTTAAAACACTCTTCACAACTTTTTATGAACAATTTTAATGCTTTTATGATATATTTTAGGCCGCCATTTTGTTGTAATGTGGCCAAATTCGAGGTCAGTATCTTGAAAGTTGAAGCTAATTTCCCACTTTCAACTTCCCCAAAATCATCTATAATTCCCTCTAAATAATTCGCTAAAATCTTCATCATCTCTAAATCATCTTGTTTTATATCAGCATTAGTCTCTTCAATTGTTAACACTTCTAAAACATCCCCTAAAGATTCTTGAACGGAGACAAAACTCTCCCGATTCTCTTCTCTAACTGATAAAAGATAATCGCTAATTTTCAACAACGGTTGTCGCAGAATTGTGAAAATTTCACGTCTTTCTCGATCGACTTTCTGGATATTTTTGAGCGACTCTTGTAATTTCACAAAATCAGCTGATAAGCTCTGTAACTCTTGAATATCACCCGCTTCTAATTGTAGCCCTAATAAGTTTTTATCATGGACTTTTTCGATGAATTCAACAATTTTCACACTATTATCATAAAATTCGGGATCAATTACCTGAATTTTGCTAATTGTCGCTTCTTCATAAAACGGCTGCAAAGAATTCTGTAAACTTGCAATATTTTCAGTAATCTGTTTAGATATTGTATTGGATATAATTGAAGAACTATCAATTGTTTCATTGATAATCGGTGAATTTTGTATGATCGATAAGCTTTGATTCAATTGTTCGATTATATCCTTTGATCCTGACGGTTCAATAAAAGCGACTTCATCTAGAATTTGTTGATGTATCACGGCAACGTTATATTGTAGATGTTCCAATATTAGTCTTTCATTATTGTTATCACTGGGATGTTGTGTTAAAATTTCTTGGGCTTCAATTAGACAATCTTCAATTTGTTCTAAAGGCGCTACATGATTTTGCAGAATATTTCTATCGTCATTGTTCAACTCATCCTTCTTCTTCTGTAACTCTTCATCGATGACAATCGATTTGAGTACTTGAAGGGCTCGACTGATAACGTTATTGACATCATCAGAGATCGCAACCGTTCTTTGTTGGATTGATTCGATATATTGTAGGGTATCGTTGATTAAATCAGTCGGAACAACCAAATCTGAAGAGTCTTCAAGAAATACAACAACACTACCTTGCTTCACTGAGTCTTCTTTCAACGATTCCAATACAGCACCGTGCTCAGTTAATCCACAGATATTCTCACGAACTTCAGCAGTCCGTCCACGCAAAATCGAGAAAGGAACACATAAATCGATAGTCTGTAAAGTTTCTTCATCAACAACAATATTGTCTTCTAAAATAGTTAATGCTGCAATTATTTCGTCCAAAATCTCCCGATTTGTTTGTGTCGAAATCTGTAGAATCTGCGTATTCAAGTTATCGAGTGGCTGTGATAAATTTTCGATCGCTTTCATTGCTGATTCCGATTTGATCCTAGACACTTTTGCAACTGTTGTAATCAAATCTTTCTGCAAAGTTGACAATTGACGTAAAGCTTCTAAAATTACAGTATCACTAACAGCTTTTTGGGCTGCTTCAATATTATACAGAAAATCTTCAATAGTTCGAGATATATTGGTATAAACAATTTCACTAACTTGATCATAAATTTCTTGGATTACATCTTGAGAAGATGGTTCTTCTTCTGCGGTAGAGAGTTTACTTTCGATTTGGGCAACCCAATGGAGTATTTCTTCACAAGACTGATCAAAAGACTGAAGAATCTTCAAGTTTTTTTGAAGATCATCGGATTTCTCTTCTTTGACCAAATTCAAACCATTCACTAATTTTTGAACAGGCTCACTTACCTGCTCGAGTAAAACTAAACGAATTTCTTGAACTAACGATTTTTCTTCAGCAAATTTCACAGCATCTTTCTGAATTGTTCCAAGTTGTTTTGATAAATTACCAACATGACTTGATATTTTCTTCAAATCCAAATTCTTCTCTCCCAAATTAATTAAAGTCTCTTGTAGTTTTCCAGCGGAAAATTTGATGTTTTCGAGCATACTGAACGTTTTACTTTCAGTTAGAGTTCCAGTAGTAGTTAGTGTTTCTTCAGTGGTTGTTTGTTCGAGTTTAGCTTGCAAAATTGTATCAGCTTTTTCGAGACCATTCTGCATCTCTTTGATCGTTATACAAACTTCTTGGATAATTTTCGATGGAGTCATACGTCCGGAAATTTTCGTAAAATCCAGCTCCTTCTCGAGTAAAGTGATTGATTCAATCAAATCGAGACTTTTCTGTATTTGTGGTCCAGTAGTCGTCAAAATATTGGCGCAAGTCTTTTGAATCAACGTATGATCTTTACCTTGCATTTCGATGCATTTTTCGACTATTGTTAGATTTTTTTGTAATTCAAAAACTGGTGGAGCTATCATTTCAACTGCTGATAATTCTGAAGAGCGCGACTCCTGTACCAGAGTCGCCAAAACAGTTTGAATATCTTTAAACGGTTGAAGGATACTGTTTAAAGTTTCTATACTTTGTTTAGCTGTAGCTGATGTCGATTTTAAGCTACTTTGAACGAAGAGTTCTTCTTCAACTAGTTGTAGACCTTTCTGTATACCGGAAATATTAACTCCTAATCTATCGATGATTATTTTCTCTTCTTGTTTTAATTGTAATTGTTTAGCGGCATTCAATTCAGGATCGATAACTAAACCATCACCTTCTTCACCTTGAATATCTCTTTGATAAGCATCATCGGCAAAATCTAAACTTTTCGTCTTCGATGGTGCTTTTCTCATCAAACCATCTTTGGAGACTTCATCAGAACTTTGCGATGATCTGCGACGTTTTGATGGTCGTTCTTGACTTTCACTTCGATTAACTCGCAGATCGGATCCAATCTCATGAGTTGTATGTGGAGTTAAAGGTCTCCTATTATCGACAATATCGTCACCAGGTAGACTTGTCGTTTCTGTTATAGCAGCTACTTGGAATGCTCGTTCTTGTTCTGGATATTTTTCTGAACTAATTGCACTTTCATAATCACCATACGATTCAGTATCTAAATCGGCAATAACAGCTAAACTTTCATCGCCAACATCCGATTGTATTGATAAATTTTTCGATAAACTATAATACGAGTTGCTTTTCTGCGAGTCCGATCTTCTTCTAGGTGGACGTTTCGGTGTTTCACTAGAATTAATATCGATTTTGATTTTTTCCGATGTTACAGACGATAGAGGCTGTCCAGTTTCATCAGTTATTGAATAAATTTCATCAACATCAGCTTCTGTTCGCAAATCTTGATCTTCCGGTGTGAAATAATCTTCAGATACATCAACAACAACAGCTTCCATTAGGAGATTACCAGAATTTGAGGATTCTTTAACGAAACGTAGAGGAGGAAGCTCCACAATATTATGTTCTGTAAATTCAAAATGAATTAGTAAAGTTCTATCGATTAGAGATTGGATTGATTACCAGAGACGTGTTCTGATAGTTGATCGGCGTACATTTCGACGATTTGAATTGCTTCTTCTTCTGTTAAATCGGGAGTTTCGTAGAGCGATACTGAAACTTCTTTTCCATCAAACGAGAAGGAGACTTCACCGCGATCATCAATCGTTAAAGACTGATCACCGGCAGTATCGTACATTTGTGACGTATGTTCTTCGTGAATTGTCGATAAAGACGGTTGTCTGGCTAACTCAATTCTAGTTTGTTGAGATCGAGTTTTTTGGTCTTCAAAACCGAGAAGAGAAGCCGAACTAGCAACAATACCCATACAATTTCTGGCCTCACATGTATAAGTTCCCAGACAACAAGTACCATCCTGATTCAAAAAAAATTCTGATTAGAGTTGATTTGGATAGTTCTGGATTTTTACCTCTCCAGAAGTGATCCGATGGATATCGCCTGGCTTCAATTCAACGCCATCTTTGTACCATTTTAGAGTCGGCGGTGGGACTCCAATAACTTTACATTCTAAATTAACGGCTCCTTCTTCTGATAGAACGGCACGTAAGCATTCCAGAAATTTCGGCTTTTTGAGGTGTTTAGGGATGATCAATTTGAGAAAGCATGAAGTCACAGCATGTCCAAATTCGTTAGTAGCTACACATTTCCATTCAGCTTGATCCATAAATTCGACTCTTGTTATATCCAAATGTCCAACACCGAGGTTCTCTTTTGTAGCTAAATAACGATCCGGCTCAATATCGATATTTTGATCGTCACGAAACCACGATAAATTCGGAATAGGTGTTGTCACACTAACTATAATTAAAAAACAAAACAATTAATAATCAAATCATTTATTGAGAGTTACCTTGAATTGTGAATCTGAAAGGTTCATTGATCCGAGCTTCAGCGCTTTTGAGACCGTGCAAAATTTTGGGAGCTTGACTTTTCAAAATCAATTGGGCTCGTTCGTCTTCATTCAATTGATTTTGAATATCTTCAACTGTCAATTCGGCTGAACTTCTAGCCTCACCCATACAATTTCTGGCTATACAACAATAGGAACCCAACGAATTGGTTCCAGTCAATTGATAAACATCACCTGGTTTCAATTCTTGACCATCTTTGAACCATCGAAGTAGCGGTGTCGGCGATCCAACTACTTTACATTCGAACGAAACCAGACCTTCTTCGGTCAAAACGGCCTTTAAGCTGTCCATGAAGCGCGGCTTTCTGAAATGTTTGGGTACTGGAAGAAGATTGATTTGCATTAAAATTGTATAGAGATGATTTTGGACGAGTTTACTTGTCATTTTGACATCACAAGTCGAGATGGAAATAGCGCCATCTAGACTTGTCGCTACACATTTCCATTCGCCTTGATCAACGGCTTCAGTTGTTTTAATTTCGAGCATATACCCCCCGATACCATCTGCTAAATGCCGATACCTAGAATCTGAGATTTCATCTTCTATACGACCTTCGGAATTATACCAAATTATCGATTTCGGCCATGGCGGTACTGATACTAGAATTTTTCCAAAATTTAGACAATCATCATTTACAATAATAAATTCGAATTGGAACCTTGACATGATAACAGTAGAGGGTCCCCAATTTTAACGGATTCGTTTTGTAAGTCTCGAACGAAAGTCGGCGGAGGACCAGCTGGGATGGGACTAGAAATTGATCTCTCAAAAGTCGATATTTTGCAAAAATATTTCTAATACCTTTCGATTTGTTTTATTTCGCTACGGTCCAAAACGTGTACCTTAGAACTCGAAACGGCCTTCCCCATACAATTTACAGCTTCACAAACATATACACCTAAGGAGGTTGGGTCATTCGGATTGGCGGTTAAAGCGAAAACATCACCGGGTTTGATTTCGGTACCATCTTTGAACCAGCGCAATAGCGGCGTAGGTACCCCAACTACTTTACATTCCAATGAAACTGTACCTTGTTCTGTTAGAAGAGCACGCAGTTCTTCCAGAAATTCGGGCGGCTTATAGGTTTTCGGCACTAAATTCAATCATAGAGAGATAATTTTGAAATTTTAAAAATCAGGAAAAGTACCAAGTATGTTGAGATTGCAACAACTGGAAGCTTGGCCTGTGTCATTCCGGGCGATACACGTCCATCGGCCTTTATCTTGAACGGTTACAGGAGCTACATCGATACAGTAGAAGCCGCCTTCGTTGATGAAGCGCAGCCTTTCGTTTTCTTCGATTGGTTCTTCGTTGTGTAGCCATTCAATCTGATTTCGAGAAAATTAATTTAGGCCGAATAAAATAGTTTCGAGCTAATATAATGATCTAAATTAAGACATTATATCATCATTAGAAATAAAAAAAAAAAACAGCTGGACTTAATCTAAATTATCGGCATTACAATATTTTTGGGGTGATTTGGTTTTTTGTTGTTTTGGCGATATTAATTCAATTGTAATTATTCGCAAATAGATGGTAAATCAAAAATTTTGGCAAGTCGCCAGCTTTGTCTATTTCGAAAATAATTCAACTAACACTGCATTATTTGTAGATAGTTGATTTTTATTGAACTAACTGGCAACTATTTCTAAAAATATCGGTCTAAATTCGCTTCATAATCCAGTAATACTAATTACTTCCTATATTTCGAATATTTATAAAAGGGAAAAATTGGAATTCTTGTCATTAAGCCAATAGTTGGACTTCCATTTTTATTGTAAGTAGTTATTATTGTTGTTGTTGTCATACCGTGAGCCTGGAGAAGCTCCTTATCTCGACTAGGAATCGTGTCCTCGTGCCAACTTTGACAGAGAGGTCGTTGAGTCGTCGCAGGAATGCCGGAGGTTCACCATCATCATCTGATCTGGATGAGGTATTTACACGCAATTCCAGATCACGTGTCGCTACACCATCTGGATTTTTGGCCATCACACGATAAATACCAGCATCCGTTTTCTGTACATCATCCAAGGTCAATTGGATAATATTAGCGGTGATTCGGTGTCGTCTTCGCGGCTCAGGAGCCAAAGGAACTCCATCTTTCGACCTAACAAACCAACAAGATATAATCAACACTCTATTTGGAAGAGAAACGTCGATTTTGAGGGACTCAAGCGAATTTACCCGTCTGAAGAGGAATCCTGCGAAGAGACACATTTAGCGTGTTTGCTACTAGAACACTTGCAACACTTTGTAACTTTTTGCCCCATTGTTTTGATCAAAAAATTCGACAATTTATTGGAGATAAACGTCTAGCGAGTTGATCCATTACGAAATTTTCGTTGGAAATTTATGTAAACACTAATTTAGTTTCAAGCCAAATTGCTGAACTTCACAAAGATCATGGTTATTTGAAAATCAAATAATAGCACAGTTTTGTGTTATTTTTAAGCGACAATACACAAAAGTCACAAATTTCATTTATCCACTGACAAATCAGTACTTATTAGAATTGATTATAATTGATTATAATATTGGTAAAATCGGGTACTAAAGGTACTTATCGGGTCGTTTACAACGGGGAAAAGTTACACGAACGGTTCAGACGCTACCAAAACAACGACTACATTATAATACGAAATTGTGAAGAGCGTCGGTGACGTCGTGACGTTTCTGATCTCATAAAACTGTCCTTAAAATATATTTTTATCGACTAAACGAAAACAACATTCAAAACTCCCGATTTTTTTTTTAGATGCAAATAAAAACAGTTTTGAGGGTTGCAATTGAAATTTTAAGGGTGGAAAACTTACCATACGATTTCGGTATTATTACCAATGTCGTAGAGTTCCGCTGATAATACAGCAATGTCGTTTTCATTCACTGAAACACATTGGGAGGCTTCATCGCGAAAACGTGGCCCGATTTTTATCTCCACAGGTCCACCTGATAACACAATAATCAACGCCAATCAGCCATAAAACCACAATTAAAACAAACTCTATTACTAGAATTAAATTAAACCGTATTTATAATTTACTTAGACCCCATTTAACTCATCCATGGCTATTTTTAGCCCAAACTAAATTTAGCATATCATTTATAACCCTATCGAACACTTTTGTAAATTATTAGAGATTCTAATTAAATGCAATTGCCAAATTTTTCGCGAGATTTGCAGCAATTTTGCGCGAATTTCTGATGAAAATCGCCTATTTTGAGGTCGCGAAATTTAGAATTAGCACAAAAAAAATTGGATTTTTCCGCAAATTCCGCGTAAATAAGCCGAGGAAATATTCGAAATTCTACTTCAATCTTCTTGAATTTTGTTTGTTATTTGGTCAAATGAATCATTTTGCAAAATTTCAAATTCCCAAAAAATTGGCACAATCGTCCATTTTCAGCTTCAAATAGTGTAAAAAAAGAACAAATTACCAAACAACTCATGAGTTGTTTCTAAATTCTATCACCAACAAAAAATCGATTTTTTCGTTAAAAGAAACAGAAAAACCGTATGAATTGATGGAAACTGACCTGCAGCAACTTTCATTTCAATTCGTTTTCGATTATTTGCTGCAACAAATTGTAGTAATTCGAGGCAGACGTTCCCATAAGAATATCAATTATAAATAATAATAAATCAATTTTTAATTGTTGTTATTAATCGTGTTAAATTGGAATTTTGAAACTGTACACTCGGATCACCGTTGCCGCGAACTACTGAAGACGTCGTCTGCTAGGCTTGTGCTAAAACAGGACAACGAGGCGTCGTGACGCTCGCACAAACATACCGCCACATGGAAATATCAAAATAAATTAGATTCAATTAAACCGCCGTCATAATAATAATAATAACGATAATAATAGAAAACGGTCGTAATTTCTAGTTGTTGAAGTTTTAAAATTGATATTTCGGTTGGGATTCATTTAATTGTGGTGTAGAGGGTGAAGTTTTGAATGTGGCGCGTTCAATTGCGGTTGGTTGTCGGTTCGGCCAATGACGATGCCGGTAGGCACTCACACAATCGCATCGGTCGAACAAGCTCGCATCGCGTCCTATTTGCTTTGCTGGCCTCGCCATCTCTGAGCGTATTTCATAGACGAACGTCGCCATTACACTACGCCCTCACAGGTCATTTTAGGAGTTAAAAGGTAAGTGTTTAATTTTTATTAATTTCTATCAATATTAAAAAATTTCATCAAAAATCTATCAATCAATATAATTACCATTAAAAAATACGTAATTTGGTCCGCTTCCAACGTTAATTATACGTTAAATAATCGTAGAAAAATTTATCGAATGTTTGAATGGTTTACTGCCTGTTTGTCCCATCATTTTCTATGTCTGATGACAGCGCCAACCGTGCTAATTTCTCGAAATTTTTGTTGAAATGCCCCCTACATATAAATCTGTTAAGTAGAAGGAATTGTCAGGGGTACATTTTGGAAATTAATTATAATTTTTAATCAAAATAACAAAATGTTTAAATTTATCAAATTCCATTTCAAGCTCAACATGTTGGCGTCCTATTTTTAACGCAGCTGCTATAACGAGAAAATGGCGTCAAGCCATCTTGATTCGTTTTAATTACAGTATACAGTATTGAATTTTTGGAGGGAAAAACTATTTAATTTCCTCGAACAACGATTATGATTTATCAACGAAATTCCATCAATTACCACCCGAAATACTCAAATTTTCGTAGTTTTTACAATTAATCATTAAATGAATTAGTGAAATACTAGGGGTAAATATAAAACAATTTTGCTCCCCTATTATTATAATTATTAATCAATTTTCTTAATAATTGATTTTTATTCTAGTAGCATAGTTGGATAATTAAAATTGTGCAGCATGACTGCACAATTTACACATAACCCTATCAAATTGGAGGGTGTCGATACGTCTGAAAACGTTACAGAAATCCAGTCGTATTTGGCTGGCTTTCAGAAAGAAATAGTCAGCGATGGTCCTCTACAACAAGCTCCAGGTAACTATATTTAAATCTTAGTAAAATAAAAAATCGATATTCTATGGTATAACTATATTAAAGGTGAAGATAATGATGGCGAAGGTGAAGAAGGTACCTATTTTGTGGACCAATCTGGCCTTTATTATTATCAAGCAAAAGGTGAAAATCAACCAGTTATGACTGTTATGACAACTGGTATACCATCAGAATCTGGTGGTAGTGGTGGTGGTAATGAAGAAGGTGAAGAATTTGTTATAACAAATGCACAAAACGATGAAGAAATGGAAACTGAAGAAGGTGAAGAAGGTCTACCAGGTCAAGATTCTGAAAATCAAATTTTAATCAATTCAGGGAATGCTTATCAAAGAGTTACTGTTGTACCAACTGATGCCAATTCAAGTGAATTGAGTTACGTATTAATTGTTCAAGATCCATCCGATATCAAAGATGGAGAACAAACTGATGGTGAACAAGATATGACTGGTAATTTTTCATAATAATAACAACAATAAATGAATTATTGATTTTTAACTATTTATAGTTTACGATTTTGATGAGCAAGAAGAATCGGGCGTTGTTGATTCCGAAACTGATGATGATAAATCGAAAATTGTTAAAATTGTACCAAGAAAATCTCAAGTTGTTTCACAAGCACACATGTGTAATTATTGTAATTATACAAGTCCAAAACGTTATCTATTATCACGTCATATGAAATCGCATTCAGAAGAACGTCCACATAAATGTAGTGTATGTGAACGTGGCTTTAAAACATTAGCATCATTACAAAATCATGTAAATACACATACAGGAACAAAACCGCATGCTTGCAAATATTGCGATTCAGCATTCACAACATCAGGTATAATTAAATCTATTTTTAAAATAGCAAATGAGAAAATCAATAATTCATTATGTAAATTAATAGGTGAACTTGTTCGACATGTAAGATATCGACATACACATGAAAAACCACATAAATGTCCAGAATGTGAATATGCTAGTGTGGAATTATCGAAATTGAAGCGACATATACGATGTCACACTGGCGAGAGACCTTATCAGGTAATAAATGAGTCTTATCAATATTACCTATAATTGAGTGTTATAATTTCGAATTTTAGTGTCCTCATTGTACCTACGCCAGTCCCGATACATTCAAATTGAAACGTCATTTACGAATACACACTGGAGAGAAACCGTACGAATGTGATATTTGTAAAACGAAATTCACCCAATCTAACAGTCTAAAAGCTCATAAATTGACTCACAATAGTAAGATATTTTTATAAATAACAATTGATGTATTAAAATGAATTTTTGATTATAGTTGGAGATAAGCCAGTTTTCCATTGTGAATTTTGTCCAACTACTTGTGGTCGTAAAACAGATTTACGTATTCATGTACAAAAACTTCACACCAGTGATAAACCATTGAAATGTAAACGATGCGGCAAATCATTCCCAGATCGATACAGTTACAAGGTAATTTATTTGGAATTATCGATGATTTTTTTTTTAAGGTTAATATTTATTTAATTTTAGGTTCACAGTAAATCACATGAAGGTGAGAAATGTTATAAATGTGATTTATGTCCATACGCATCAATATCAGCCCGTCATCTTGAATCGCACATGTTGATTCATACCGATCAAAAACCTTATCATTGTGATCAATGTGATCAATCATTTCGACAAAAACAATTATTAAAACGTCATCAAAATTTATATCATAATCCTGATTATATACCACCAGCACCAAGAGAGAAAACACATGAATGTCCGGAATGTGCACGTGCATTCCGACATAAAGGTAATTTGATACGTCATATGGCGGCACATGATCCCGATCCAACTATACAACGTAAACAATTAGAATTGAAATTGGGACGACAAAAAAAAATACAAATGATTGATGGACAACAAGTTGAAGTTATACCTGGTATGGAATCAGATGAGGAGGAAGAAGAAGAAGAAGAAACTGAAATTGATATGATGGCTGTTGAAGGTTCAGATGGACAACAATATGTTGTTTTGGAAGTTATACAATTGGCTGATGGTGAAGAACAAGCTATGGTTGTTAGTGGGGAAGGTAATGGGGAATTATTGGGCGAAAATATCCTACCAGATAATGGTAAATTTTTAACTATTATACAAAATTTTCACTTATTTATACTAAATTCGTTTGTAGATTTGAATGGAGAAGATGTTATAAAGGCATTACAGTCCGCTAGAAGAGTATACAAAGAAGAAGACATAAAGAAAACTGAGAATACAGAAAACGATATGCAGAATTGTTTCGGATTTGATGTAAGTTCAATTATTGCCAAAAACTCCAATGAATTTACGAATATTGTGATTTTTTACAGGAAGATGAAGATGAGGAGGAAGAAATTCCAGGGAAAGAAACTATTACGCTTCTAGATCAGATTGACTGAATTCTCCGAATTAAATTATTTATAAAATACTATAAATAATTAATATAAATTATTTCAATTTTTTATTATCTTTAGTTATACGTAAGCAGTTAACTTTATTAATTTTAATTAACTTTTTATTTATGTTAATGGATTGAAATTACTTAGATTAATCTCACTAGTTTAAATTTGTACAATTTTGTATATATAATTGATAGTTTGATGGCTTTCCATCTTCTCTTTTATGTAAATACATCTAGTTGTGATTTATATAGTTGGATGTATCTTGTTTCTTAGTTAATAATAAAATGAGTAAAATTGAAAATTGGAATTTGAAAACAAAAATATAAGTAGTAACAGTTTATTGAAATGATGGTTAATATAAGGAAACAAGATAATTTACAATATATTTTTTAATATAAAAATCTACTAAAACGTACGTCTCAATGAATACAACAATAAACGCTCAGTTCTTTTTTATAATAGTGCAATTGTTGTACATAGAAATAATCTAAAAAAGGCAGTTTTATACTGAATTCTCTAATTTTATCACTTTGCATATTTATTATTATTATTATTATTGAAAATTATTTAATATTACAATAGACTAAAAAAAAAAAGAAAACAAATTATCAAGCAGGCCCTAGACACAATAAATCATTTTCATAACATAAACCATCTCTTTATTAAACAATATAGATAAAGAAAAAAATATAACAGTTGGCGTAGAATTTTAGAGAAACAATCGACATCTTTCGGGCCTGCTTCGATTAGTTATTGCTATGGTATATTTGGTTTTGTACAAAATTCATGATTTTGATTCAAATATTTCGCATTATCGAATTCGACCTTCAATAAATAACCCATAATAATACCCATAATTACCATTAATATAATTATTATCAATTGATAATACTGTGTGCGTTCTACAATTTTTTTAATATTATTTTGTTTATCTAATAATTTATTTAGATTTGATGAAATCTGATTTATGTTGATTGTATCAACATCTCCACCTGCATTATTAACAATATTAGCAGATAATAATGCATTACCATTTTTGATTAAGTCACCTAATTGGGCGCATTTTAAGCGATGTTGATTGACTTTACGACCGGTCGTATCTTTCCATATATGATTCAAATCATCTTGTTCGTTTTGATTGATTATTGTGCTCATTAATAAGAATTTGTCTCTTGATAAACCGCCCAATTGGAAGCCAGGCAATAGAGTTACTTTGATTTTGGTTTTAGCACCCGGTGTTAATAGACCGACACTAGGCCGGACACGGAATTTTTCAGGTGATGTAGTCTTCAACTAAAATAAACGAATTTTTCAGAAATCAATACAAATAAGTTATCGATTGGTTTACTTTGAAGGTAATAAGAGCAGTTTGATCGGTATTTTGCAGGTCCAAAGTGCTGGATAGTTCGTCGCCGTCTTTAACGAATGTGATGATGGCAGATGGTTGGACACTAAGAGCACCTCCATCTATAAAATAAGGGATTTTAATCAAATTCGATATAAATTAGAATTTCTACATACCATGATCTTTGTCACCAGCGTTGTCTACCGAATCTGACATTGACCCTTCAGCAAAATGAACCTATCGTAATATTTTATTGATTAGTTTCAGTTTTTTTTCTTTGAAACAATGCTGCCAATCTTTGCGCGAGTTATAGTGAACATACGACGGATTTGTACACGAAAAATCAATCGATTTCCACCAAATGTTGGCAATAAGTATAAAATACGAATAAGTGAGAATTTTATTTATAATTTAAACTAAATTTTGAAATTATTGAGAAAAAAATAACAATTTTGACCTTGGATAACAAACATGCTACTATGCAACTAGTGCAACAATCAACAATTGTAATTATTTATGATTAATTAGCGAATAACGTGACAATTTAATAAAAATATTTCAATTACAACTATTATCGACATAATTTTAAGGTCATATAACAAATAAGCCCTGTCGATAATCCAAATACGATTTGTCATTGATTAAAATTACCAATTTAGTTGCTAATCATAACAATAATTGGAAGACAACAAACCGGTTCGTAATTTGGGTCTTACGAACCTGGGTTTTTTTTTGTAAACAAAAATAACAGCCAAGGTTAATATTCTTGTCATTCAAATCGATAATTTCAATATTAACATAAAAGATGATCGATTAAAGTCTCACCTTTCGATTAGAAATATTAGGTGTACCCATATTGGATGATGATGAAGTTTCCTCTTCTGGTATAAAACTGAAAACGTATTCATTCTTTCCACCCCAACAAATCAAAGCTTCTTCCAATGGTACATATTCTTTTATATCTTTCTTATTGAGAAATTTGATTTTTTGTACAGCCTTCTCTGGTAGCCATGATTTGATTATTTTAAATGCGGCTAAATTGTTTAATAATATAAATTAAATTGATTTTAGTTTTTATAAGTGAATACCTACCATTTAATATCCATGGCATTTCGAAAATGAGTATATAATTCAAAAAAAATGGATAATACTGTTTGAATAAGCCAATTAAATATTTTGTAAATTCCATATCCATATTGGCTAAGCCGCAACCTTCCATATCAAAAAATACTGTGATTGGACGACCATTATCGCGTCTTTCTAAATATTCAAACCAATAAACAACGCACCGTTTCAAATCAGTCATATCTAGGGCGCCTTTTACGTATTTTTTACATTTAAATACAAATAATGTGCAACCGTCTTTATCGCGACCGTGAGGGAAAAAACCACCCCCACTAAGAATATCGTACTTTACGATATCTTTAATTTCTATAATAGAATATTACGATTAATTGTTTAATTTTGTACGATTCCACAATTATTACCATTTGTGCCGAATTCTTTGCGCCAAATCATCGATTCCCACATCATTTGAAGGGCTGCTTCCTGATTACCTTCATTATGTAACAAAAATCGATCCAACCATTTATTGTCATTGTTAACCCTTTCGAGATCTTTAGGGTGGATAGCTGTAATCTTATCTGATTAGTAAAACATGTCGATTTTTTTTATTGTTGCAAAGATTTACCGTCTTGGCCTTTACTGGATAGTTGTTGTAAGAAACTATTCCTTAATTCGTTGATCTTTTCTGTCGAATCACTCATTTTTATTTAAATGCAAAAAGATGTTCGATTTGCAATAAATTTTCTTCACACTATTTAATTTTTCTATTGTTTTATCAATCACTTTTATCACATAAGATACTTGAATTTTGTACTAAAGATTGTCGTTATTAAGGCTTTTATTTGGAATTTGCTCATCCAACGGTATAATTTCGAGGAATGAACAACTCCTGTGTCATTGTTAATTATAATAATATTTTATCAGATAAGTAGTTTTGATTTTTGTTGTCGATAACCTGTTTGGCCTTTGACAGATTCAATGACATTTCAAATTTTGCCCCCACCTTTCTAATTGGCGACGTCCGTACACGTCACCTAACTAAATGAAGGAACGAATCCCACTATTGCCAACTATTGATTATTTAATGATTAAAACGGCATTGAAATTTTTACTGGAATCAGAAATTAATCGATTATCATCTAATTGAACACAGAAAAACATATTATATTACGTTACTGATTGCTGCAATTATGTTGTAATAGCACTACGAAACAGTTGTCTAGATAATTATCCAAACTACTACTAATATACTGATTGATTGATTAAAATGAATCGAAAGTGCTAATAAGTGCAAAATTTCAACATTTACTGTAAGGTAATTTCAAATTCTTATTTCTGTGCTCTTTGAGCTCAAATTGAATTGGAATAAATTATAATTTTGCGCCAATTCAACCGCGCACTCTCCTACTTTTAGCCACCTCCAACTTCACAAATCTAACCTAACATAACCTAATTTCGTTTTATTATGAAAAATGAATCTTCGATCAGTTTTCCGATGCAATACTGTTGTTCTATCTCGAATTTTCCATCAAAATACAATACGTCTCACCTCCACATTACCTCAAACCCAAGAAACTGAAGGTAAAGTATTATTTAAGAGCACCGACTCAGTTGTTGATATTTCCAAATTTTTAGTGATTTCCAATAAGACAGGAGATCAAAATTCGATTTTGAACCATCCAGATTACTTCAGTGTTCATGATTTGTTTACTGTGAAGGATTTATTCGACGCTCGGGTTCATTACGGTCATCGAGAAGGTTCCCTTGATGAACGAATGTTGCCTTATATTTATGGTAATCGTCTAGGTCATATTATATTCGATTTGGATAAAACAGCTGAATATTTACGTTATGCGTTGAATATTGCTGCTCATATAGCATACCGTGATGGTATCATACTGTTTTTTTTGAGAGGGGCTCAAAATTCGCATATTGTCGAGAAAACGGCCAAAGAATGCGGTGAATTTGCACATACTCGATTTTGGCGTGGTGGTATTTTCACAAATGCTAATAAACAATTTGGTGCTGTTACAAGATTACCAGATTTATGTATATTTTTCAATACTTTAAATAATGTTTTAATACAACATACAGCTATTAGAGATTCAGCTAAAATGGGTATTGCCACAATTGGTATTGTCGATTCGAATTGTAATCCGAATCTAATAACGTATCCTGTACCAGGAAATGACGATAGTCCCGATTCGATTAAATTATATTGTAGGTTATTCAAAGAGGCGATACTTAGAGGGAAAAATAAACGGAAAGCCGATTTACAACAATAAAAAAATTTATTACATTATTACTACAAATGTAGATGGCCATCATTAAAATATACAGTTTTTTTATTGTTAATTTTAGCGTGTATAATAAAGCGATAGAATCTGCTAGAATTTCTACTATTTGACTACTTGTTAATAAAAACCACTTATTTCTAAATTGTTAGAATTAGTGAAATCAAAAGTGAGTTTAAACAGGAAGAGAATACCCAAGAGTGCAGTGACCTCTACCGTTATTTATCCTTACCCTGGAAAAAAGTGCAAGTAAGTATACAAAAGATGAAAGAAAATAAGATAAAATTTTATAAAAAATCTTTGTTTTCAGTCGTTGCTTATAAAGCAATATTGTCTTTTCAAATTACTTGTACCTCTGTCACAACAGGATCTTGACTGTCTCTAAATTTGAATATTTTATTAACACCAAAAACTCTAAGACTCCTAAAATCAGGTCTTTGATAATTATTCAATATTTCTTGAATTATGATCTTACAAATTTGCAATTATTGGGAAATGGACACCAATATAAGAGAATATCATCATCGGAAAAACTCCCACCCAAGCTTCATTTGTTTTATTAGCTAAAGCAATGGCACATAATTCACCGCAACGTTCACTAGTCATACGTCGATCGGTTATCTTAGCTGAAATTCCATATTTCTGAAATTTTCATCTAATTCTCATCAATTCCAAAGACATTTATGAATAAAATACTTCTCCTTGTCGTTCAGTGAAACTATTTTGTAAGAAATTGGTGTAAGTCGGTCCTGGACAAATGAGAGTTACATCGATATTTTTGCCGATTTTTTCAATCCTCAACGCGTTAAAATAGCCCTACAATACAATTAATTATAGTATTTTATTTGTATAGGGGAATAACCGACATGAATTGCATGTTTTGAAGCTGTATAACTGGCTGAAAATGGAATACCGAGCAATCCTGTTACACTTGAAACAACAGCCACATGTCCAGATCGTTGTTTATTGAAATAATTAACAGCAATTCTAGATAGATTCACAACACTGAATACGTTCAATTCGAACATTTGTTTATCAACAGCAATGTCGATTTGTTCCCATAAGGCACGTTGTGATCGTCCAGCATTATTAAACAAAATATCCACAGTGCCAAAATGTCGAACAGCTGTATCGAAAATACGCTGATGTGATGCTAGATCTGTTACGTCCATTTGTATAACAAGAACATCGTTTTCATTCAGTAATCCCTTGGAGATTTCTAAAATTCAGAAACTAACATAACCTCACTTTTTGTGAAATTTGTTGATTACCAAGACAGGCATGTTTAACACGTTCTAACTCATTTTGACGACGTGCCGTTATCACCAATTTCACTCCATGTTTTGCTAGAGCTAAAGCGGTATGTTCGCCAATACCGCTGGAAGCCCCTGTTATAAAAACGACTTTACCTTTAAGATGGCCTGAAAGTAAATCTAATTGTCGACTTTCTTTTATTTATAATTGATGGAAATTACGTGGCGATTTTCCAAATTTCTCACAGAAAGCCAAATTTAGGTCACAATCGATAAATAATAAAACTGTCGAATAGAATAATCCGTAAATTACAACACCAATACCGATTATTTCGAAGAACACCATTGTGATCTCCAGCACAGACATATTCAATCTATTTCGAAACAATACAGCGGATTTTTTTAGCGAAGTGAAAGTTGTATTATAAGCAGCGTTGGAAGAAGGGAAAACAAGATAAATAGAGGCTATTTTTGGATTTATATCTCAAAAATTGTTTTATCACATCTAGCTCGTGACAAATGAATCTTGAAAAAATAAATTTATTAAATAAATAAATACATTCAATAATTTTGATACTGTTTCACAAATCTGCAAGTCAATTAATTTTTACGAGAAAAACCTTGGCATTCTTCTAAAAACTAGACGAAAACATCGCTATAATTTATTTAAATAAATCTGCATAAAATCAGCATATTATAGACTAAATTATAATAATATTAGAGTCCCTTAACATAATAATTTACAAAATTACATCTACTTAAAATAGAGCGCACTGTCAAATATCCTTTTTTTCGTCAGCTGTCTCGTCGACGATACTCTCATTTTTTTGTTGAAGATGATTATTGAGATCGTTCTGTCGATTTTTTTTGAACCAAACGCCACCAGTGTACCCGACAGCGGCACAACTAATCGCTGTTAAACCGCCAATTTTAAGACCAGCAACCAAACCAATCGGCCCACCTATAATTCCGCCTAAAAATGCCCCAGTTACAGGATATGCTGCTGTTTTAAATCTACAAATTCTACTTTACACAACAATAATAAAAAAAACTAAAAAACATACTTATGTGCTCTAACTAAATGTTGTAAACCGGATTGGACATTCTCATTCGTACTAACAATACTATCATCGATATTATCAATTGTTTCATGTTGCTCATCGACCATTTGATTTAGCTGCACGTAAGTTTCATGTAAGTCTTCAACGTCTTTTTGTACGTTTTCGACTCGAGTCAATACGTCTTGGCGCTGTTTCAATTTCAATTCATCTAGATTATCTTGTAATTGAATTTGGGCAACACCATCAAAAGGATCACAGTTTTCTTTACTGATCTCATCCAATTCCAAATTGTGTTGTAGCGTAAAAACCGTATTTTCTAAATCTAGAAAAAGTACAGCCAATCAAGACTTATGTTTTCTCATTCGAAAAATTGTACCTGTATATCCTGTTATCAAATTTAATAAGATTTTTCTTAAAGATAACGTTTTACTATCGAATTTATCTAAATCTACATCATCGACTTGTGCTCGTAACGTATCCAATTCATACATTAAATCTTTCAATTGTTTCACAGATTTCTTACAATTCTTAACTTCTTTGGACGCTTGTTGGATATTATTAGTTGATGTTAACTAAGAAACAATTAATAATGATCTATTGATGTTTGAACAGAATATTTACCTTCAATATCAACGATTTCTGTTGATCAAAGACATTTTGATGATGCGGAATTACTTCTTCTTTAAATTTATTTAAAGGTATTTCCAGTAATTTTAAAGGCTGTTTTGGTAAGCTACTACTACCGATTGATGACATTATTTTAATTAATTCAATTAAATTAATCTGAATTACATAAAAATCTATTATTATTGTTATTATTGATAAACAAAGAGAAATTGATACGGAGAATTTTGACAGTTAGTGGCCATCTGTCGTGGATCGATAAAACAGGAATCCATCAAATCGACAATAGTTGATGTAAATTTTAATAGATGGCGAACGGATCCAGTCGTTGCAGCTAAAGGCCGGTTCCCATAATTTTCATGGAAAATGATCAATGAAAATGAAGCCCTATCAAATAATTCTGATGTAGGTACAATGATTTTCTTTATGTTATTGGATTTGAAACGATTGAACTGTTGAAAAATTCATTGTCGGAGAGAAACTATGTAAATTGCAATAAATCCATATACCTGCATTATGTTTGAATTATAAAATTGTTCAATTTTTATCGACTCATCATAAATTTAATGATCGACAAAGAACCCGCAGACTCAATAAATTTACGTTATTTCCAAAATAAATAAAACATCATCGATTAAGTTAATATTTATCATAAACCGAATTATTTAGCTATAATAAATGCAATTCGAACGATTAACCCCATTATAGGAACCACAATCGGATTTCGATGACCCGCTAAAACCTAATTTATCTGAAATTCTGCAAATGAAGGCATGTAACTGGTTGGTTTATCAATTTAATTGTAGAAATGCAGATGACAATCGATAATTAACATGAATTTCAAGCAATTAACAATGGGAACTTTCGCTAATTTTGATGAGTTAGTTGTTTAAACATTGTAACTCGGTAATTCGATATAATTCACCGGCGTCTCTCCAATATTGGAATCATTTTAATTACAACCGTTCATTTACACAATTATTCGAATAGTAATTCGATTCTGTTTGAATAGAGATTAATTAATTTCTAACATATCGTCTCGAAAGATTAGTCGCAATATTCTCGACTTATGTGAGGGTGATTTTGTCTAGTAAAATGTAAATATTATATTGATAATGTTTTGATAAAAATTGTTCGAATGCGTGGGATCCGGCCGTGAGAAAGTAAATACATCGCGACTATCTCCAATAATAATGATAATAAAAAAAAGTATGATTTCTACAGTGGCGATTGATGTAGAGATGGCGATTAGCATCGAATACGATCCGTTTCGGTGTAATTTAGCCCTTTTGCTAGCACTCTAGCTGCAATAAGTTCCCAGAAAGTGGATATATTTGTTGGTTAATGAAGTATATCAAAGACCGTATGGTATGCGTCCGTAGATTAATCAGTTTATCTGCAAACTAATAAAATCTAATAGTGTTAGTAAGAAGACGTTAAATAGTTCTCAGACTTTATAGCCATTATGCTGTCCATAATTAAAGTCGAGTGTAAATCTGAAAAATACCATTTATATCACGCCGACTTGATCGGTGGTGGTTTTTTCCATACAACACGCCTATATAATCTATCCATACATACATATATTGAAATGTATGAGTTAAATATATATATACATATACATATTAACACAAATGAGAATGGAGCAAATGCTCTGGTAGAAAACTGGGATGTTGCATAAATTATCATTAAACAAGTGAGAGATGCGGCACGGACTTATTTTATGTTGTTCCCTCTTCCCGTCTTCTCGCTTATAATGTTAGATTATTTCAACCAAATAAAAATATATAAAACGACAAATTCAACAATCCGTATGCTTTATTTGATTTATACGACAAGTCTACAATATTCAAGGTACAGTGTCTTAAATAAATTACCGCTACCATCATTCATTAACTATTAATCTAAAGTTGCAAATATTATAAAGCTGATTTATAAAGTTTTATTATAATTATTATAATAATAATGAGTGTTCGAATATTGGTTGATCATGTCATTTTAATGGTATTATTCACGTTTCAGTAGATGAAAATTGTGGCTAAACGACTGTGGGAACTATAATGATAATTCTTAGAGATTTGTTACGATTATCAAAAGCATTTAGTATAACAACAACAACAATAAAGGTAATTGTTCAAAGAGTTTTATTAGTAGTAAACAGTTATATATCACAATTCCACACATCAAATATTGTTATCCTTTCGACAGTGAAATGTAAATAGAAACACCTGTTGATAGCTTCTAATCGTGAGAGATTCGAAAATCCACAAAACAAGACAGTATTATTTATTATTATATATACCTACAGTATAAATCTATATATTGATATAATTGTGTAAATAGTGGATTGTTGTATCGAGAAAAGGGGAACATAAATCACTCCCTAATCGACACCCTTTCGGAAATTATCATTGGTTAATATTATCGGTGCGAAGAGTTGTGGAATTTTTTCGTTGATATAATGGAATAATGCGCGTATTTTCTAAAGCGCATCTCAAAAAATTCATAATAATCAGCAGTTCCCAAAATTTGAATAATTGAATCAATACTTCTACAATATGCGAAATACTTTTTCGCTAGCCATCATTTTTCTTCGTTTATTGCCATTGCTATAGAACACCATATATTCATTCATCTCATATAAAGTTAACTGTAATATTGAAAATGATGGCTAGCGAAAAAGTATCGTGTTCCTCAGCAACGGGAGTAAATAATGTATCATCTTGAATTCCGTCAAGGTCATTCAGATTTATTAGTCTCGCTATTAAAAGTTTTACTTCAAAAATTCACGAACAAGTTGCCTCTTTTCCAACAGATAATTTTCTAGATTTTCTATCAATATCTCTTGGTCCATTGGTTCAATTTTGAGGACTACTTATTTTGAATCTTAGCAGAATTTTTGAAATCCACCTATTTTGGGCAAATCGACAAAAAGCTGGGATTTATCAGAAAATTTAAAGGAAAACATTGCCCAAAATCGTGGAAATTGATTGAATAATTATCGAAAATAGACTTAATGCGAATCGAGAAAGCTTGATTGAATTATTGGAAATTTCATGGAAATCAATGCCAAATAAAATCTCAAATCTAAAAATTGAGGTTTTCTTGAGAAATGTGCTCTGAAAATCGTATACCGATACTCAAATATAAAAATCTCACAATCACACGGTGAAAACTTGGAAATTCGGGAAATTCTACTATTTTCTCGTCGAGAATGAGCTGAATCACAGTAGAGATGCGGCTTCTGAAAGTGTTCTTAAAAAAAAAAATCATTTCATGGCTGAAAAGTATTCAAAATTGTAGAGACAAAAATCGCAGAACTAGATGAGATTTTCGAAAATAGAATTTTAAGCAAAATAGGAAAATTTAAACAAGAATTTGGGATTCTCACAAAATAGTGAAAATTGAGAAAAATATCTGCAAAAAATCCCAAAAATATTGTTAGAAACATCGGGGTTCTGTGGGAAAACTGAATTTTTTTCGAGTAAATAGTTATTTGGTTCGGAATAAAACAAAGAAATTTTGAAAATACGAGAATTTAATTGAAACTATAAGAAAATTTGAGAAATGCATAAATTACTGATGAATACGAAAATCAGCTGACAGCATTGATGAGAATGGTGGGAAATTGACTCGAAAAATTGAATGCTCCGGTGAAAATTGAGACTCGCTTGGAAACGATGAAATAGTCCCTGAAAATTATGAAAATTCAAAATATGCGTATTTGCTGTCAAACCGAATATTTCCAAAACAACATCCAAACTAAAAATAAAAATGTTACTTTAATTAAAAAATAGTCGCTCGAATAATTGGAAATTTCATGGAAATTAACGTCGAAAATAGAATAAAAAATTGAAGCCTCATAGTTTTGTTGAGAAATATAAAAACTAAAATATCGCCTGAAAGTTCTAGAAATCTCAATTTCTCGATATAAAAATCTACCAAATCAGTGAGAAATCAAAAGTTTCAAAGGAAAACTTCATTTTTCACGAAAATTCGCAAATATTCTCATTCAGAAAGATGCGACTTCGGAGAGATTATAAGCGCGGCCTAAATGTCCTCCTATCGATGCCCATCTCTATTCTAACTCTTAGTTTCAAGAATTTACAAATAATCAAACTCGAATTTTTTTTAAGCTGAAAACTTTCAAAATTATAAAGCCGCTGAATTACTTGAAATTTCCAAAACTAGAGCGATGGTAAAATTCAAATGAGAAATTGAAATTTTTCTAAAGAAATAAAAATTGAGATAGATAGAAATATTCGCGGAAAATCCCTAGAATATCCATAGAAACACCAGTATTTCTTGGAAAAACTTAGTAAACAATTAAAAAAGGGGAAACTCGACAATTGTACAATAATTTGATTGAAAAAACTGTAAAAAAATCAAGAAGCTGAGAAAATATTCAAACTAAAAATTAAAATTTCACTGTAATTTATCAGATATTCGTTCGAATAATTGGAAATTTCGTGGAAATTATTGTCAGAAATAGAATTTCACGGTAAGTCTCAAATGAAAAAATAATTTTTTTGAGGAATTTTAGAACGTTGAATATTGTCTGAAAATCCCAAAAAAGTAAAGCAGCCTGAAAAACTCGAAAATTGAAACTAAAAGAAAATCTGCGAAATGCTTAAATTACGACAAAATTTAGGAAAACTAGCTGGCACTATTGATGAAATTGGTGGAGAATTTTCTTGAAAAATTCAATATTTCGCTGAAAATCAGGAATCTAAGGAAATATTAGAACTAAACATTAAAATTTCACTGAATCGAAGTCTCATAATTTTCTCAAGAAATAAAAAAAACGTTGAATATTGTCTGAAAATCCCAAGAAAAATAAAAGCAGCCTGAAAAACTCGAAAATTGAAACTAAAAGAAAATTTGGGAAATGCTTAAATTACGACAAAAATCGCGAAAATTAGTAGGCAATATTGATGAAATTGGTGGAGAATTTTCTCGAAAAATTGAATATTTCGCTGAAAATCAAGAATTTAAGAAATTTATCTGAACTAAAAATGATAATTTCCCTGTAATTTCTCAGATATTCGTTTGAATAATTGGAAATTTCATGGAAATTATTGTCAGAATAGAATTTCACGGCAAGTCTCAAATGAAAAATCGAAGTCTCATAATTTTCTTGAGAAATTTAAAAACATTGAATATCGCCTGAAAGTCCTGAAAAAAATAAAAGGAACTTTGAAGGACAATATCGTGGAAAATTCGAGACCCTTTCAACTCAATTAAAACTCGTTCAACTTCGAGGGCGACTCCAGAAATAGAATAAGTGACGGTTTTATTTTCACTGCGGGCTTAGAATCGGACAACGCCGGCCCTGTCGTGATCGAAACAACTTCAATGATGGTTCCATAGGTGTCCCATTTTTCCTGCGGTCTCAGAATCGGACAGCGCCGGTCCTGTCGCAATCAATATGGGATACGTTTTGATTGGAGTGACTCAAATAGAAAAAATTCGAGTCGGTCGCTTTATATTTCTAAATATAGTCGTAATGTAAGAGTTGAAACTGAACCAATAGAACCATAAATTACAGTATGTTGTAGAATGCCGGTAATTCGACTTTAGACTGTTGGACAGATTACTTCTAGAGGCGATTACGTATACATTCAACGTAAACTATATCAATTTAATTACAATTCTTAGTTGATACTTGTCTATTATATTATACAATTTGATTAGATTTAAACTATGAATTGAACGCGAACGCGAACGTTTTTTGTTTTTATTGATATCGACAATTTGAAAGTTGGCTCATTATTATTTATTAATCATTTATTATTTCGATGATCTCAATTTTTATATATGTCCAAAACCCACTACAAATATTATGGCACAGTTGGTATGTAAATGTTAATGTAGCGAATGCCCCTGGTGCACTTGTGCATGTCGCAAGTTAGCAAATTATCGCTAAATTATGGAAGGTCAAAAGGGCCAAAGGATAGCGTTGACAGCACTACAGGTGGTGGCTAAAAACACAACAACAATCCCGCCAAAAATCTTATTTATAACTATAGTTAACCATGCTGGAGCATATTTTCCCCGAACCGATTCCGTCCACCCACGGTCCAGACCCGCCAATAATTATTAGAAAACATCTAATTTAATAAGGGGGCTTGTGTCGTGAGCGCGCATTGAACTCTTTTACCGTCGAATTAAACGATAATTTTTCAAATAATTGCGTTAAGTCTGTAATTGATGTGTGTAATTTCTCAATGATTTGTCAGCTTACGCCTACGCGTAATTTCGAAAAAAATCAATCACTCAATTAAAAACGAGACTCGCGTCGACTCGGATTTGTGTCCAATTTAAATTATGGATATATTGTAAAGCTAATCCGTCAATGGACAGAGCCGGCGTCGGATTTAATGAGAAAATTACGCTTCGCCTAATTAAAAATGCGGCCGTTTTATATTTATATATAAAAGACAGAAACCGCCAACGAGGCCATTGATTCGATTCTACGATCGATAAATTTTATTAATTAGTGCAATAATCTCTAGACACATCCATATTATTATTTTTTTACAAGCGATTTATTTATACACAGACATCATATTATTTTATGCTGACAAGCTTGAAGTTGAAATAAACTTGTCGAAAACATATTAAACACCTACAGAGATATGAGGGTGACACATCTACTAGTCCACCCACCCTTTGTCACGGGGGTGTTGGAAATATATCGGCCGCGACCCACACGCACACAATAACACGTTGAATATTCATTTAGTGGGAATTTATTAATGACAGAAAAATTAGTGGTTGTATTGATAGAGAGATTTTCGAAATTCGAGGAATGTGGACTTTTTTTTGGGGGGATATTTGAAAAGGTTTTTTATAACAAAAAAATTTATACACGGACCACACCGACGACAAGAGAAATATTTCAGTCGCTTGAGATTTATAACGTCAGGACAGTTCAATTAATTAATGAATATTGCAAATAATTCGAGCATGTAACTATTAATGTTGCCTGTTGTGAGAATATTTTGAATACTTAAATAGTTGGATTTTTTTCTCTAATATTGATAATAATATTGAATAATTAAATTTAACTGTGGTTAATTGGTTGGTTAGTAGTAATTTCTAAGTTTAATTTGCTACTGTAAAACAGAATAGCTGATGATATCTTGGTATGTTTGTGAAAAATACAAGCATGACTGGAAGCAATTACATTTTCAACAACACGTTGCCACATTTGCATATGCAAAGTTTGTACGTTGTCCATACGGTAGTAAGGCCTCTGTCATAGCTACCAGACATACAGCAATTCATATTTCTATCATAATCAACTATATGAACATACATTCGATTATGTACATATTTATATTATGTGGAAAACCTGTAAGAATGAGCGATAAGACCTACTGGCAATAAATTGTTATTTTGCTTGCATATTATTTTATAATTAGTTATACAAAGAGAATGTCACCACCCACGTCATTATACGTTAATAAATACATTGCAGCTTATCGTTATTGTGATCGTCAGGGCCGGATTAACACGATAAGTCGACGATATCTGGCATCTAGGCGCCTTTGGTAGCCCAACAAATGGAACGTTTAACATTGCAAATTTTTTCGGTTCACGTAGTGATTCTTAAGTCTCAATTTCCACACGATAGACCGTTAAATCGAAAATTAATTCGTGATTGCGAATGATGAAAAAAATTGAGAATCTATTCGAAATTCGAAAATATCGAAAAAGCATAAATACATCAAATTTGACCGGGAGATATGTGAGTTTTGTGAATTTCGAAAAAATCATTGCCATTTTCAACAATGAAATTTTCGAAAACGTAGGAAAAGTGCTTGGGAAATGTCGATATCTAGATTGAATTTTGTAGAATTTGACAAAAAAATTTCAGACCTTTGGAAAAATAAGAGTGGAGATCTAAAGAAAATCGAGACAAGATCTGAAAATCCTGAAAACTTTGCAAAAATTTTTATTAACTTTTGGACATTATACGAATTTACTCCACAAAACCAGACAAATCGAAAAAAATTATATTTTTGTAACGATAGAAACTAAAATGGTCTAATCGCGGGGTTGAAAGTGGAAATTTCAAGCTGCGATTTTTGAAATATGAAAAATATTGAAATTTAGAGAGAAAATTCGGCCTAAAAACTCGGTTTTTGAAGAAATATTGAAATATGAAAAATTCTACTGAAAATGTTGAAGTCTAGCAAATTGGGTTCAAAAATTCAATTCTTCGAAGAAAAATTTCAGATTCGCTGAAAATTTGAAGGTTTTATTCGAAAAACTAGAAACTGGAGATTCAAAGTAAACGGAACGGAAAATCCTGAAAACTTCACGAAAGTATTTATGAATTGTTGGAAATTATAATAATTCAGTTGACAAAACCAGACAAATCAAAAAAAGCTAAATTTTTGAAAATTTGAAGAAAAAACAGTCCAATCGCGGGGCTGAAAGTGGAAATTTCAAGCTGCGATTGTTGAAATATGAGAAATTCTACTGAAAATATTGAAATTTAGAGAGAAAATTCGACTCAAAAACTCGGTTTTTTGAGGAAATATTGAAATATGAAATATTCTACTGAAAATGTTGAAAACTAGAGGGCAAATTTGGTTTGAATTTCAATTCTTTGTCGAAGAGTTCCTGAAAAATCAACAGTTAAAAAAAAAATTATTTTGAAAACCTGAAACTTTATCCGTCACTTCTAAAACAATGTTTTGAAGTCATTAAACTGAAATTCGAAGCTTGAATGCAAAATTTCAGATTGTCTGCAAATTTGAAGGTTATTTTTGAGGAATAGAAACTGAAAATCTGAAGCAAATTGCAACATGGTCTAATGAAAATGTTGAAATTTAGAGAAGAAATTTGGCTTGTAAACTCATTTTTTTGTCAAAACTGAAAAATTATAACTTCAAGAGAAAGTATTTATTTTGATAAACTGATACTTTAGCTGTCAATTCTAGAAGAAAGTTTTAAAGTCATTAAACTGAAATTCGAAGCTCGAATGAAAATTTGTCAGGTTGGCTGGAAATCTGAAGGCTGTAACAACTTTCTATTCGAAAATATCGAATTTGGATAATTAGAGAGAATCGAACTATGCTCTAAAGATCCTGAAAATTGTGTATTCATACATTGGTGGAAATTACTGTCATTCAGTTGGCAAAACTGGACAAATCAAAAGTGGCAATATTTTCAAAACTATAGAAAAAAAAACAGGAGAATCAAGTGAGTGAAAGTGGAAGTTGAAACTGCATTTACTGAAATATGAAAATGTTGAAATCTAGAGGGCTGAAAAACTCAATTTTTATCGAAATGATTTAGAAAAATAAACAATCGAAAAAAAAAACATATTTTGAATTTCCGAAAAATTGTTCGGGATGGACAAAATTGCAAGATTACTGAAAATCCTGAAATATTTGCAGATATCATCAATGAGAAACATTGTTATGTTAGAAAATTAGACAATTCGCGATAGCGATAATTTTAAAATTTTCAAAATATACTGAACTCATTGATGAAAAACTTCAACATCGACTGATGTCTGGAAAATTTCATAATCACTAGAAATTTGATTATACTAACAGAACTCAACTGAAAATCATGAAAATCGAATATTCTGACGACCAAAAGATCACAATTAGCGGGAAATTCGAATCATCATAAAATAATTTCGATTATTGGACACGTTCAATCCTCCAAGCAATAGGAAAAAAATACACATGCTCGACAAGCATAGAATAGAGACGATTTGGCTTGACAAGCATGCTTAATAGTCTGCGGACCCCAGAACAATAATATTCGAATTTTTAATACCCCATCGACAAATAACTATAATGCCCACGGTATAAGCATTGTTTGTACTAATGGAACAATGACTTAAGTATGAATTCATGAATAGTGAAAGAATAATTATATGCTAATGTGGATTAAGTTGCAATATATGCCTACGCAAATCGACAAATTGCAATAATGTCATAATACTTATTATTATTGAGAAACGAAAAAAAAATTGAATCGAAAAAACAAACTTTCATATCTATCTCGATGATATATTGTAATTTTCAACGATGATTATCATCGATCGATTCTTCATAAACATTGTAACGTACGTGTTGTTTGATCGAGATTTTGTAGATATGCTAAATTTATTATTAATTTATAGTTAACTATATGTTGTTGATTTTATTACGTTGTACAATAATATATTGTATCGATTAAAATTGAAGAACAAGATCAACTAGACTTTATATTAAATAAAACATTAACAAAGTAGACAACGGGTGAAATATGTGTAATTTTAAAAGAGCATCTGCTGTATAGATGTCACAAGTTACAAGGAAGTTACATTACATTAAATACCGGCTTCAACTATTGCCATCATTAAATTTAGATTCCATACGATTTTATTATTGTTTAGATAATCTAAATCAACAAAACAAT
>JAZBGZ010000373.1:30557-47076 GCA_037414795.1 Stenodera caucasica | reverse complement strand
ACAAAAGAGATGGTGTTAGATTAATTATGTTTTCTGACACGTTAAGGCTCCAGACACGATTTCGTGGTGGTTTCCTTTCAGTTTTTTTTTTTTTTTATTATTATTATTACAACCTAACAAACCAGGTATTAACAATGGTTCGATGGGTTCGAAAGATTTGACCCGCAGACCGAAGAATAATGAGTTTACGAATAATAAATGAAATGAGACGAGAACGAAAAAAAAAAAATAATTTTTTGATAGTCGTCTATTGAAATCGGCTACAAAAATAAATCTCTTTCATTGACTAAATTAAGAAAAATAACATAGTCATTCAAATATAAACGTATATGGGAAACATTTAATTCAACTTAAATCTTGGAATTATCAATACAATATATACAATAATTTGATTTACTACAACCACACAACTAACCACAAAATTTCGATAATTTTTTTACGACAGTCATAAAATAAATCAAGAAGAAATGTAATTTCGGAACACGTGTACCAATCAAAGAAATAAATCCCCCCAAAAAAAACTCTCTACATCATTATAATTTGATTAGATCGACAAAAAAGGACTCTTTATACAGTATATTCATTGTACGACTAATTCAAAGATCTTGATTGTTTATTAGACAATTCTAATAAATTTTTTTGAGACGAAATTGGAATTTCTGAAATATATTTTGATTAGCTGTCGTATAATGGACATTCTGTTGATGTAAATTTCATATGTTGATAAGTATCTCATGAGAATTGTCCCATTATCTAATAAATTTAGTAAGTTTGGAATGTTAATGGCTATTATTTTAATAATGAAATTTAATATTACAAAAATACGCCCTTCAATTTAATTAATCAAAAAATAAACTGATATTGTATCGGTTTTCAAAATAACCGATGCCTAATTTCAACGTTTTTTATAGATCTCTTAGGTTCAATGCCTTTGTTATGCCTTCATTCCAAGTTTTTGCAGATCCTCCAATTTATAGTAGATATCCATAATCTATTTTGGTATCTTCGTTTTTCATTCTTTTGACAAGAGGATATCCTTGAAGATTTCCCATATGTTCATTTCGACTACTTGAGTTCTCTTCTATGAGTTTCCAAGAGTCTCCATATTTATATATCACATTATATATTTTTGATAGGAGCTCCATAAATAAATCATTTTCCTCAATTCCATGACTTTGAAGTATTCCTTCTAGCTTGTCATCCTTCCCAATATCTTCGTAGTTCAATTGGACCCTCAATAGCTCCACTATTTTCATAACCCACTCTTCATATCAGTTCTTTGGGACTTCTATTGAAGTCCGTGCAAGTTCTTCCAATTCACAAATTAGACAGCTCTTTTTCCTCACATTCTGTATATTTTTACTTGATTTGGTCTCGAAGGTTTCTTCCTTATAAGCCGCTGTAGTTTGAATAGATCATCCTTTTTTTTGTAAAAGTGGCGCCACTTAAATACTGATTTATGAATTGATATGATAATTTGGAAGGGAACAAATGATTATAAAATTTGGAAATTTCGAATAATTGTCGAGAATTTCCAAATAAATCTATAGAAAAAACGTGAAAGTTTCTCTCAATCACCCACACACTTAATAAACAAATATTTTATCTCCAATAGTGTTCGAAAATACAGACTGTCTCCTCTAATTGATACACTCATATTTTTTTAACTATAATTAATTATTTGTAGCTTGTTGAATCTGTGGGTGTTTTATTTAGGTGAGACACACTGTATGTGAATAATTTAATTTTAGAAAAACCATTGAATTTATATCTATAGACATTATTTGCATACCCCATCCAAAAGTTGTTATTTATAAAACTTATCAATTAATATTTATGATTGACTAAGATTTTTTTCTTATAATAATAGGAAAAATCGTTGAATAAGTCAACAATTTTTTTTTAAAATAGACTTTTTTCTCCTCGTTATTGGTAATGAGGTCACTACATCAATCAATTAGTTGTGTCAGGAATTGCAAGATAATAGAAATAATTATAATGGGGTTTCAATGTTGAGTGGAAAAATGAAGAAGAAAAATAAACAGAAAACAAAAAATAAGTTGAGTCGTTATCCAAAACCGCCCACATTCATATAATAATTACTGTGATTATTACCAACTTTTTTTCAAGCTATTTTACAATAATTACCAACAATTTAACACGAAAAAAAGTTCAGTCATTTTCTAAAATATGAGTTTTTCGAATAATTTCAAGCTATCAGGTGCTAAGTAGATGATTATCGCATCAATAATTCTATAGAAATAATGAGAAATGTGAGGGAGATAATTATATAACCTCAAAATTATATTCACGATCCAAGAATTACGCAAATAATTAAGTCAAAAAAAAAACCTCTGATTTTGAGCACATCTGTGATCGTGACTTCATCAAAAATTTCAATTAAACCAAATCCAACATAAAACGAATATTTCGCGACATTTATTTTTCATTATTCATTACTAACAATGAGTTTCAAGTCAATGGAATAAAATTTTGACCTTGACTACCTTTTGTTTAGTTTTTAAAAATATGAAGGAAAAAAAAGCAGACAAATAATGATAATAAGTTGGACAATGTGAAGAAATTATGAATGAATAAATATGAATGGATATGGAAATTCGAATACAAAAATAAACAATAGAGAATAAGAATAGTCTTTTGTTACTATTTCCCTCCTTAAAGTCTTATCGGTCAAATATATTGATTAGAAAATTAATATTTAAATTCGAAATAATATTATAAAAAAATTTGAAAAATCAACAAAATCTTTTATCACATAATAAAATCTAAATAAATATTAGATTTTAGAAAAAATATTTGTAAATTTGTCAAATTGTCAACGATAAATTCTTTGAATTTATTATAAAAATCATAAAAAAGTTTTATAAATTTTTATAAGCACAAAATATAATAAATCTCGTATTCTTATATCTTTTATATCGAATGTCCCCTATTCGATATCCGGTCCAATTGAGGAGAGTTTTCAGCTACATTCAACGTTTGTTCATATTTTTTGATCTCTAAATGAAGCTCAGATATTCCCATCAAATTTTCTATGTAATCGTTCAATAAATAGCCGACATAATTGAATCAGCTGTCATAAACGGGACACCCGGTATATTAAAAGTTGGTTTATAACAAACAATACAGTACGTATGCAATAAGTCACGAATTACACAATATTTTTTTTCGAATACGATCCAATCTAGTAGTCTTGAAAATTATTGATTTCCGGTATTACGTAAAATAGAAAAAAATTAATCACCAGAAAAAAAAAGACCGGCAACAATTATTGTGAAATTCATTGATGAAAAAGAGCGGAAAAAAAAATTACAAAAACCGGAAATTCGAATCAAGGTCACCTGGCATCAATGAATTCACATTTACACTATAATTACGACAAATAAGCTATAATAATAAAAATATTAAGGGTTGTTATTAATTTAACCTGAACGTTTTTCAATAACAAAACACCCACAACATTGACCTCAGCCTTATTTATAAATTGATTAAAATAGAAATTACAGTTATCCATCTATTTTCCAAATCTATCTATCTCTCTTGTATTTTTCACTAATTAAACAGCGAAAAACTTGGAAATAATTCGATAATTCCAAAAATAGATAAAAATAAAAATGTTAGGTTAGGTTCCTGAAAATCTGTCAAATTTCAATGATTTTGACAGTACTATTCAATTGTTTTCAAAACAATAAGATACGGATTATATTAATTTCAATGGGATTTTCAACAGTAAAATGAGACAAAATAGAGAGTTTTCTTTAAATAAAATTTTGTGTAGGATGAAAATCCGGTTGAAAGTATGAGTTTTTCAAGTGTGCTCTACATTCAAGTCCCCGCTCCACGCCCCACACACACACACACACACAAACACACCAATCACAATGTCAACAACATTTGGAAAATTGAAAAACACGAATAAATTAAATAAAAGAAAAGCTAGAAAATCATCAAATTAATAAGAATTAACCTTAAAGCTGATGTAATAATTTGTTTGTTTATTATAAAATATTAGATAACTATCTAAATCAAGTCGTATTAAGAAAATTGACAGATTTCCACAGCTGTTTGGATTTTTCTTAATACCGATTATTAGAATTTTCCACGATAATGACGTATATTAGAAAAGTATAAATGAATCAATGAATGAATATATTGATGATGTAAATGATGAACCAATCAGTATTTTACGTATACATTTGTACAATTAATTCTATTTACTTACATGATTGTATATAGTTGGCTGTAGATGTATTATTTAACAAATGCACAATTTGCACGTATGATTTTGTTTTGATAGTCATTGTTTTGTATTAAAAACACCACATTAATAATTAACACAAAACTAATTAAATGCACATAAATACGTAATGAATTCCACTGAATATAATAGATTTTTATTTTATTTTTTTTTGTTGTGAGAATACAACGAAATACCACTACTCCGACATTGAGCAGCACTGATGGCGTTTTTTGACAGAATCCGAAACATCAGAGACATCTAGCGATTTGTTGTGATATTCGGGGGTTATTTATCAATGCGGATGGAATCAACGGAAATTTACCGATCTTAAAAGGCGCCAATTTCGAATTATCCCCAAACTATACGTGGAATAATATCGATTAATTATTGTAATCTAATCACAATTTCGCAGGATATTTGAATAATACTAGACCATCTTTTTATCTTATTTATTCAATCCAATATTTTCCCTCATTAACAAAAAATATAATAAAAAAAGCGATAATAAATTAGATAACAGTGCAATTATAATAAAAACAATCTACATATTTGCTAGAATTCTATCTTTGGTGATTATGTCTTAAATAATTAATAAACTCTTCATGAATATTCGCTAAAATACGACAACATTCATTTTTAATATAGGCAATTTGTTGCGGTGATTCTGAAATTGTAAATAATGGACCAACAATAAATTCATCGATCCCATCAAATAATTCATACAAATCATCATCTAATCGATTAGTTGTATTTGTAATTCTCCATAATTCCAATGTTCTCCACATTTGTTGATATTTATAATTATTCGGTTTGTTTCGTTGTAGATAATTAACAAAAATTTGAAATACTCGTGTATCCTCTAAACAATTTTGTATACGATCGTTGAATTTCTCAATTTCATTAACATTAAAGCGAATTTGCGCCATTTGAAACTCCTGAAAGCAAAAATAACACCAAAAAAAAACAAATCACAATTTTTATCGAATATCGCAAATTACTTCAATTAAACTCACATTTCTTAGAGTAATTCGTTGTTAATTCGTCTTATTAAACTAATTAAAGCCATATTAGATTGCTTCGAAGATCATTATCGGAAAAATCTTTGGTAAACAATTAACCTCAAAATGTATTGGTCAACTTAACCTCAATGTCCTCAGTTCCGAAGAAATTCGCCAAAATACTCGCTCCCATTGCAGCAATTATAATCGTTATAATTAGACTTTGATCTATCAATATTTATAATGAATACTTTATCAATTCTCTTATCAAATCGACAGTTATCTGTAATTGGTTCAAAATTAGCGCTTTTATTCCAGGTGAGAATAACAAGGTGAATTATTAGGTTATGACGTAACGTCATCTCATTGGCTACAACAATTATGAATACACCTCACTGATAAGCTTTTTATTCCAACCAAATTCGATAGATTAAAATTTAATTTTCAAATTACGACTCTAATATAAAAAAAATTTGGTAATTATAACTGATGATTGATGAAATTGATCATAATCGACCTATTGATACTGATTTATTTCGTTTTCAGTTTATAGGCGACGATTAGCGATTCGTTCGTGGTGGCGTTGTTGTCGTTTGACAGTCGACAAGCCGGAAATGTCTCCGATTGTAAAATATCAACAAATTGTGTGAAATTTTCGCGTAAAAAATCCGGAATTTCGACAAAAATCCCAACAAAATGACAACATCAGAACAAATTGGTTTGAATAAAACATGGGAATTATCATTGTACGAGCTGCATCGTACACCACAAGACGCAATAACGGATAATACAGAAATAGCCGTATCTCCGCGTAGTTTACATAGTGAATTAATGTGTCCGATATGTTTAGATATGTTGAAGAAAACAATGACAACAAAAGAATGTCTACATCGTTTCTGTTCGGATTGTATAATAACAGCATTACGTTCTGGCAATAAAGAATGTCCAACGTGTCGTAAAAAATTGGTATCGAAACGGTCATTACGACCCGATCCGAATTTCGATTTGTTAATATCGAAAATCTATCCCAGTCGAGATGAATACGAAGCCCATCAGGAACGTGTCTTGGCCAAATTGAATAAGAGCCATTCACAAGCGGCATTAGTCAATTCGATAACTGAAGGTATCAAAATACAGTCTCAAAATCGACCGAATCGTTCCCGAAAGAATAACGATACGGACCGTAGTGGAGAGCCGCACGATAATTCCGTCAACACATCCAACGATAATTCGGTAATACTCTAATATTGATTCTAATTAATCGATTAATTTTGTTTATTAATTTTTAGAATGCTTCTAATTCGAATCCGGTTGTGAATTCGAATCAACCGCCAGTTACTGGTATTGTGAATAGTGTTGGAAGTCCGGCGGCTTCCGGTCGTAGTACGCCGTCACAGCCTCCAAGTCCGGTATCGTCGAATGTTAGTTCGGTCAGTAAATCGTTGGGGAAACGTCCGAAAAGTACTTTAACGTCGGAACGTAGTGAAGAGAGCGAATCGAGCGAACGTACCGAACAGACGGATACAGAAGGTGAAGGGCCGTCTGAGCCGATGACGTTGAATGAGATTGAATTAGTATTTAAGCCGCATCCAACCGAAATGTCCGGTGATAATCCATTAGTTAAGGCATTAAAAGAGAATTCGATTCGTTATATTAAAACAACAGCTAATGCTACAGTTGATCATCTACATAAATATTTGGCTATGCGTTTAACTTTGGATTTAGATTCTCAATTACCGACAACTCATAGTTTATTGAATTTTTGTATTTATATATCGCCAACAACAGGACAATATGTTTTATTAAATGGTAATCAAACTTTAGGACAAGTTAATGATAAATATTGGAAAGTTAATAAACCATTGGAAATGTATTATTCGTGGAAGAAGACATAGGGTATGCGGAAGGGGGTGCATAAGACCCTCTAATTTCGAAATTATCCCATTCTATAATTTATATGATTCGAATATATACAAGTCTTGTATAGGTGTGTTTAGCAATCGTAGATCTTGTAGCCGAAATAATTGTACAAAAATTGTAATTTATCTGATTTACAGGCGGAATAAATATCCAAAAATAGATAGAAATATAATTCACTTTTCAAAATATTGTTATTTATCTAGAGATTTTGATGTCTTTATCTATTTATTTACATTACAAAATTATTAATTTACTGATAAGAACAATAATTTAAAAATAATTATTACTCAATTCCGACCAAGGCCAGTCTAGGTCATTTTATTTTTTCGATTTTCCAGTTAGTTTAGATGAGTTTTCACTTTTTCTCAAGGTTTCAATTGGATTGGAATCATAAATTGAATATTTTGATCACAAATTGTGGAGATTCGAACTGATTTTCTTGAACAACGTGGAAAACACAAGAATCTAATTCAAATGTTGGAAAGTCTATTGGAAAAGCTGCTATTGAATTTATCGGAAAAAATTGCAGACTTTAACAGTGGATTTTCTCCAGCTAAGACCGATCCTCGGATCAATTCAGAACTCCATTTACTTTATTATGCCTTTTTTTTAGGTCCTGAAATTTGTTATAAATTTCTGAACGAAAGTCTTGGAAATTCCCATTGGAAAATTTAGAATTTTGATAATTGAAAGACAACTGAATTTTTCGAAAAATACAAGAATCTCATTGAAATCTTGTGAATTTTCATATTGAGAAAATTGTTTCACAACTCAATTCCCTCCCAGTTTGGGTCATTTTTTTCATTCGATTTTCCAGTTAGTTTAGATGAGTTTTTAATTTTTCTCAATGCCCCATTTAGATTGGAATCATCACAAACTGTGAAAATTCGAACTAATTTTCTTGAAAAATGTGGAAATCTAATTGTGAAAAGTCTATTGGGAAAGCTGTTTTTTGAAAAAAATTGCGGACTTTAACAGTGGATTTTCTGCAGCTAAGATCGATCCTTGGATCAATTCAGAACTCCATTTATTTTATTACGTCTTTTTCCAGGATCCGGAATTTGTTATCAATTTCTGAACGTGATTCATTCAAATTAGAAATTTGATAGAAAGCTGAATTTCTTGAAAGATACAAGAATCTCACTGAAATTTTGTGGATTTTCATATTGGGAAAAGTTCGTGGACTTAAGGATCGATCCTCGAACTAATACGGAACTTCATTTATTCCAGATTCTCATGAATTTCTAAATAATTAAGTGGAAAACTGCTAGATATTAATAAATGAAGAACTTTGCCAAATGAAAATCTAAAATTCTCTCGTCTGAAATATTTGAAATCTGAAAAATAGGAAAACTCGAACTCCGAAATCTGAGTTCATTTTCCAATGAAACTCGAAAATTGATCAAAAATTCTAGAATCTCACTGAAATCGGTGAATTATACTGGAAATTCTCACTATTTTGGAAAAATTGATGGGCATAAGAAACAACAATCATTTCACTTTTTAATCCAGAACTCCATTTATTTTCACTAATTATTAGAAATATAATTGGTGATGGAAAACTGCCTAAAATGAAAGTATAAAAAATTCAAAGGAAAATTGCCTCAAATATTTAGATTTCGTCACAAAGCTGGAAAACTTATTTTATTGTGATTTTCTGATGAGGCAAATTCAGATCTTCATCCAGAATCCAATATTTGACTAAAAAATTTCTAATGTTTTTTGAAATAATCGCAAAAATTTGATAATTTCCTCTCTAATAACTTGCACAAGGCCGGCCCTGACCCTCGTGTTGTTGTCAACGATAAACATTTTTGTAGTTGAGAAAAAAAAAGACCTTTGGACCGGTTTCTATCGATTTCAACAACTTTACATTACAACAATCATTAATAATTCAACATGGCAACTAGAACATTGAAGAAGTTCATTTTAACACAAGTGACAACAAATTTCCGTAATAATACAGTGAGAAATGTAAATCTGAAATGGTACAGCAGTAAGGTCCCAACAAGTAAGTTGAAGATAATTTGAGGTTATGTTCCCCAATATTTTTCCTATTAAACAATGATTATTTTAGAAGATATAACAAATTTAGACTATAATCATCTAAATTTAATCACTAAATAATCGTTTGTTTCTATTGGATTAGTATAAATTGGGAAATATTGGAATATTGATTTTGAGGTTATGTTCGTTTTTAGATTTTGAATTCATCAAAACTTCTGTGGTTGGTTTGAAAAATAATGTTGCACTCATAACATTGAATCGTCCAAAAGCCCTGAATGCTTTATGTAATGATTTAATGCAAGAAGTCGCCAATGCTTTGGACTTATTCGAAAAAGACAAAGAAATCGGGGCTATCATTATAACTGGTAGCGAGAAAGCTTTCGCTGCCGGAGCTGATATAAAAGAGATGCAAAATAACACCTATTCGAAATGTATTAGTGGTAATTTTTTGGCACATTGGAATCGAGTTGCTGAAACATCAAAACCGGTAATAGCTGCCGTTAATGGATATGCTGTAAGTTGGAATTGTTTTTGTTGATATAATTGAGAATTAATGTCGAAAAATTGTCTTTCAAATAGTTGGGTGGTGGTTGTGAATTGGCGATGATGTGCGATATAATTTATTGTGGTGAAAATGCAAAATTCGGCCAACCGGAAATTCTAATTGGTACTATACCGGGTGCCGGCGGTACTCAACGTTTAACACGTGTCGTTGGCAAATCAAAAGCCATGGAAATGGTCTTGACAGGTTCGCTTATCAATTTGCCATTATCAATATTGTCATGGCTCATTTGTTTTTTTGTTTTTTTGGATAGGTAATCAAGTTGGGGCGCATGACGCCGAAAAAATGGGTCTGGTCAGTAGAGTGGTACCAGTTGAGAAATTATTGGAGGAAACCATCAAATTGGGCGAGAAAATCGCCGGTAATTCCCCGTTGATTGTCAGTATGTGTAAAGAATCGGTGAATACAGCCTATGAGACGACGTTACGTGAAGGTCTACATTTTGAGAAGCGCATGTTCCACGGTACCTTTGCTACCGGCGATCGCAAAGAGGGTATGTCGGCATTTGTCGAAAAACGACCACCAAACTTCACAAACGAATGATTTTTTTATGATAAAACAAAATAAAATTACGTATATACATACCAGCAAATTTTTTTGTCATTCCATAACAAAAACAATTGCCAATACGCGATATACTCTTATCAAAACAGGTGAGTTATCAATTCCAATATAAACCGACTCAAGGTGGTATTCTACTTTAATTAAGTAGTACCGATCCACCAAGTTACTTAAGTCGTATCATCAATCACTAAAATGAAACTATTTCCAATTTTGGTGTTGTTTTGTTGCGTGATTGGCTCTTTTGCTGCACCCACTCAGCGTAAGTCCAGAATTTTGCCAAAAATTTTTGGTTCTTTTGTTCATTACAATTCCAGAAGTCCAATCGACATCACTAATGAGCAGTTTGGATTTGATTCAAATGTTTGAATTAGCTAATGTAGTTGCACGTGGTGATTTAATTGTAGCTATCGAAATTTTACTCAACACTTTACCTAAAACAGGAATATTGGGCCTTTTATTGAATTTATTCAATACCGGTCTAGAATTGATTCATCCAATATTTAATGATTTTTTCAATATTAAAGATGCGAATGGTCATGATCCAAAACATATAATGGGTGTTGCTTTTGTTAAAAGTGTTATTTCGACTTTAGTTGCTAACATTTTGTAATGATTCATGATAATTCGAATAAAACCTGATAATTGTGAGACTTCTTTTATTGGACATGGAAGTCACAGCATTTTGGACCGCCTGGGAACGTACTGATGGCATTTTTCTCCAAAATTTGATATTTGGACACGTATGGGGAAGCATTTTTATTCAAAAATCTGTTTTTGGTTCTTTTGGAAAAGTATTGGTGACACTTTTCCCCAAAATTCAATCTTTGGACAGGTTTGGGGAAGCATTTTTCGTCAAGTCACAGCATTTTGGACCGCCTGGGAAGGTACCGATGGCATTTCTCCCCAAAATTTAATCTTTGGACACGTTTGGGGAAGCATTTTTATTCAAAAATCCGATTTTAGATCCTCTGGGGAAGTATTGGTGACATTTTTCCCAAAGATTCAATCTTTGGACACGTTTGGGGAAGCTTTTTTTCTCAGAATTCCGATTTTGCTTCTTCTGGGGAATTATTGGTGATTTTTTCCCTCAAATTCAATCTTTGAACAGGTTTGGAGAAGAATTTTCGTCAAGGATCCGATTTTGGACTGCCTCGAGAAGGTGCAAACTTGGACACATCAAGGATATTGAACGTTCAATTTCTAGCTCATCTGTTAGAAATAGGCCAAAAATTTAAAGCAACAATATTTGGAATTCCTAGAGAAGCTACTAAGATTGTTTCGAAGAAATATTATGGAATATCTTGAAGGCTCCCAAATATCAAAACAATTTTCTCCGAGAGGCTGGTTTTGGTCCAAAAATCGAACAATTTCACCTAATTACTCGCTAATATGGTTTGTAGTTCTGCAAATAAAGCCGTCGAAAAATTTGTATGCCTCTGGAGAAGCCCAAAATTTCGAATAGAAAAGCAAATTTGGCATAGTTTCGCTCGACAATTTTTGGACAACCTGAGGCAGCCCCAAAGAATAAGTACAAATCTAGATTTTCAGTGAAGAAGAAGTCCACGTAAAAATGCCTCGATACCACGACAGATAATAGTTTTTCCACCAAGTGTAATTCCAAACAACAATTTTTATTAAATTTGTCTTTATTCCGTCTAAGGTAAATAGAAAAAAATTAACAAAAAAAACAATGGCGAAAAATTATGCCCAAGGCTTTGTTAAGCCAATATCGATATTTTTCTTTTGTTCCATCAGTAATTGATGACAATCATCGATTGATACAGGACTACCAACATAATTGTCCAAAAATTCTAAAATCAATGAGTCATTAATTTGCCATGCTACGATTGGATCCAATTTTTTCATGAACCAATTCAACCAATAACCAGCAACAAAGACCGAATCCGTCTGATTTTCATGAGTAGTTTGTCTGAAACAAAACCATGAGTCAACGTTAGCGTTTGTGCTGCGTAAGCTCCCTAAACTACGGAATACTCACAAAATGGTGTACATTTTGACGTCATCTCTGCTCAGAAATTTCGCCATCACTTGAACATTTGACGCAATATGGAATGTTTGCGTATTGACGAATAATAATGGTTGGCTGATTTTTTGCTCGAGTTTATTGTTTTTGATCGGGAACATCCATGGATCTAGAATAATTCCTTGTCTAAAAAAATTAATTGAATATCAAAACGGACGAAATTGAATTTTGGGTAGTCGTACTTGAATTCGGGCCGTTGAGCCAAAACCATAAGGGCAGTGGCGGCGCCGAAAGAATGTCCCGACATTGTGATCGAATCTACATCGAGTTTCCCAACGAAATCGTCTAAACTGAAATCAATTTGACACCAAGTTGGTACTTCATCGATCACATTATTCGGTACTTTTCCTCGATTTAGATCCAAAAGAAAATCGAGCACTTTTCGGCATTCTTCGGCTCGATAGCAAATTTGTTGGTAACGTTTTTCGTGGTGAGTTTTGCCGAATTCAATTTTCCGATAATCAATCGGTGTACGTTTATCGTTTTGAGCATCATTTTTCGACTGATAATAGTAAGTATGACAAGCCGAACTATCACGATGTTCCAAAGCTAAGACTAGATAACCTCTGGAGGCTAAATCATATAAAATAGAGCTATTTAAGAAACGGCTACCACCTAAACCATGTGAAAAAATGACAGTTCTGAGTTTATCACCAATAATTTTCGGCTTAGCCCCGTAAACTGTAGGGATCTTTCTAGAGGACCACCATAAAATTGTACGAATTAAAATCAAAAACGTCATCAATACTGAAGCGATTCCTCTAACGTAACTGTCATCCGGTATCCAAGATGGCCATCGAAATGGAATTTTCTGGAAAATGTCCCAATAATCATTCAAACTTGATCAAAATGAACACTTACGGGATCATCTTTTGTGTGATTGGTTGGATAGAAGAAGCGCACGAAAATACCGTTTTTGTTATAGTCCAACATGACGTCCATACAACCGGGCACAAAAGGGCCTGGAATTTATACGAAATTTCAGGTTATAAATGGACATAAGCCAGAAACTAATTCGAGCACAAAACACGGACAAGATCCGGTGAACCGTTCACAGCTATACTTATTATCATTATGGCCATTATGCATGATGATAATTATAGTTAATTTTTTGCAAATTTGATTCTAATGTTTACCTGTCGCTTTCGGTAAATGTTTGGGTAATCGATTGAACCACCACATCGCTAATTACCGCTGATTTTTCGAAAAATATTGACAAAAATTTCTAGGTTATCACACAATGACTGTCAACTTAGCACTTGATTTATTCATATTAACGAGATTATTTATTCCTAATTCAAGTAGGTCATTGTCACAGGTGTTTGTGTATCTGAAATAATTGATAGAGACTGGAAATCTTGATTGGAAAATCCGATTTTTTCGAACAAAAAATTACGATTATCAAAAACGATAATCAATAAAATTGTGTATTGTTTATCAGTAAATACGTGGATTTCATCGTCATTACACGTTATAGATCAAAAAAGTCGAATGTTATTGTTGATTACTAATACATTACGAAATTGATGAGTTATAAAAAAACAAAACACGCAAAGTGACAGCCTCCGATGAACATATTTCAACTATCAAACATTTCGATCATTTTCTATAAATAAACGAGTGGAATTTTGATAAAATGAAGAATAACAGGCGAATAGTTATCACAATTGATAGTAAAATAATTATTATCAATTATAAATAATTGAAAACTCATTATTTTCTTTATTTAATGTAACTTTAGACACAGTAAATGTATTGCATTTTACTTTAAGCAGTTGGTACTTAATAATATTAATTTTAATAATAAAACGTGTAATTGGCGCTAATTTCTCAATTGAAACGTTAATCAAACTTAAAACTACGCAATATCGATCAATTATATCAAAGATTGCAATATTATTGCCTAATATCAAGTTTTGTGCTCAACAGTAATTTATTTCATAGCGGTTGGTAGTAGTGTTGACATAACCTCCAAGCCCGAATATTTTAAATTTATCCAATGTTGTGATGATAAAAACCTTATTATTATCGTCCCAAAATCGTTTAATATCGCTATCGAAATATTGCTGTGATCACAGGTACTATTTCACTCTATTCTGACCTATTTGTTTTATTCAATTAGAATAAAAAATAAAAATTGAGGTTATGTTCGTCAATTTCGGTATTTCAGGGGTTGTTTGATTGGAAAAATGGACAAAACTAGCGATAGAAAACGTACAATATCCAGTCCAGTGGTTACACCGAATAAAAAGTCGATTCTAGACTCGCCAATTGAGGAAATTATCCACGATAATCGACCGTTTCGTGTATCGATTGAAGGCAATATTGGAGCCGGTAAATCAACGTTAATAAAATATTTCGAGAATTTCCACGGAATCGAGACTTACGGCGTAAATTTTATTCAATATCCACCACAATTTCTTTGACTAATCACAGTTTTTTCTTTAAAGGAACCCCTGGATTGGTGGCGTAACGTTCGAGGTCATAATTTATTGGATTTGATGTACTCGAATATAGATGAATGGTTGAATATATTTCAAAGTTATGTACAATTGACTCGATTGAAAATACAAACAAGTCAACCGAAAAATTCCGAAACAACTGTACAAATTTTCGAACGATCAGTACAAAATAATCGTTTTTGTTTTATTGAACAAGCTTTTAAAAATGGTTTATTAGCAGAAGTCGATTATTGTGTATTGGATGAATGGTACAAATGGATACGTGAGACTATGAATATCGATCTAGATTTAATCGGTAATTATTGCTGAATTCACAAAAAATTCGTAATTATTCTTTTTTATTTTTGTGAAGTATATTTGAGAAGTTCTCCAGAAGTTGTTTATCAACGGATGAAATCCCGAGGCCGTCCAGAAGAATCGACTGTTTCATTTGAATATTTACAACAATTACACGATAGCCATGAAAATTGGTTGATGAACGATGATCAAACTATTGATGGAATTCCAGTTTTAGTTCTAAATGCTGATAAGACATTGGATGAGATTATTGAACAATACAGAATCAATAAGGACCGAATTTTAGGTAATACAGAACCGGCTTTGACAATTTTCACAATAAGATTTGGAATATTTTCCGAATTTCGTGCGATTATCAGTTCTAAATAAAATTTAAAGTCCCCAATTTTTCGCTAGACCAATTCTAGGGAGAATATTCGTTAAATTGAGCGACTTGACTTTTTATTGAATCTAAAATCGCGTAATTTTCATTACCTCATTCGCCTTTAGGCATTTTCTATTAGTCTTTTGTTCGTCTCTTAAGTAATAGGTTTTCCCTAATGATTTATTCTTTACAATTGAACGTGTCACTTATCGTTAAGGATGTTGCATTTTCGAACGAAAATAAAATTGGATATAAAAATCGTATCTCAAAAGGTCAATTTTATATAAATTAAGCAAGTATCTTATCGGAAATTTTAAAACAAAAATATCGAATAATAAACATCCTGTATTCGATAATGATTGTATACATTATCGAAATTTCATCTATTTTATACTGAATTGATTTGAATTTTTCTAGGTTTCGATCAAAGAAGGTTTAACGGACAGGACAAAGTTAGAAAGCATCTTTTTTGATCGATTACAAATTATTCCAAAGTGCCTAATTTTAAGTGATCAATAAATTTGATGATAATTATAAAGGTAGATAGGCCAGGATATTTGTTGAACTCCCTTCATCATTTATCATTTTCCTTAATCAGTCCTTCTCTTGGACCCTCATTAACCCCTTTTCTAAAAAATAATAATACACAGTTTGAACTACCAAGTATACACCAGATAATTTTATTTATAATTTATACATATTTTCAATATATATATTCTTATATATATATTTATTTATAATTTATATATATAATATATATTTTGTTATATTTTTTACAAGAATACACTTAATACATATCATAAAATATACTTTTAATTTATATATTTATAAACTAAAAACTTGTGTAAGTTTTTCTACAATATCACATTTGCATTTTGGAACTTCATGCCATTAGATTTCCACATTAGCGTTATCAAATTTTCTCTAATTTGTTCATAATTCATCAAAGAAGATATGGAAAATTGACAATTTTCGTTTATACAAACTCTGACAGTGACGGATCCAATTTTTCAAATCAATCTATGATTGATTGGTTGTGA
>JAZBGZ010000373.1:9742-20228 GCA_037414795.1 Stenodera caucasica | reverse complement strand
ACGATTTTTCTCTAAAAATCCAATAGAATAGCATAAAATTCCACCTGATACTCATTTATAACCTAAAATTTGCCTTATTTCACAATTCTCACGACTTTCCTCCAGAAATCTACTCAATTAACCTAAAATTCTAGTCGATTCGAGCATTCAAACCTAAATTGTGCTCATTTCTGAAATATTTAGGATTTTTATTCAGAAACGCACTAATATAACCTAGTTTTCAACCGATGCAGCCATTTATAACCTAAATTATGCCACGTTTTAAAATTGTCAAGATTTTTGTTCAGAAACTCGCTAAAATAACCTAACATTTCAGCCGATATAACAGAAGCTAATTTAAATTTTGATCAATTTCACAATTTCGACGATTTGCTGCAACATAACCTAAAAATTCAATCGATACACTCAAAATCAATTCGATCTATTGTTGAAAAAAAAATTGTGACAAATTTTCGTTCATTTCCTTGTCAAACTGATTGAACTGATCGGAAAATGATGAAATTTTAACGGTTTCTACCTAGTTAATTGTTTTTTTTTTTTTTGTTGTGAATGAAATTCTTCAAATACTATTTTAAACGGAAGTTCAGTAAATAATATGGTATCATTTCCGTTACATGATCAACAAGTTAATACTACTTGATGCTATTTGTTGTTTTTTTTTTCAATGTTCAAATTCAATTAACTTAAGTACACAAATCTAGTATTTAATTAGGTCGAGTTAGTTGCATGTGTAAATAAAGCCTAAGTTTTTATTATCGAATATTGAGATTTTAAAACGATGAAATTTTTTTATTCTCGAATATCATCGATAATCAGGGCCGGCTTCTTATAGAAATAGTCTCAAAAGGCGCCTCACTGGAAAATCTCAAACAATTGCTGGAGACTGGGAAATTTCAAAAATAAAAAACTGAGGGCAGAAAATTGGAAAGTTTTGACTCATTTCGATCAATTATTGAAGAGTTTCGGTGGAAATTTTGTCTCAATTATCGAAATTGGAAGTTTCATTGTGTCAATTTTTGGCAAGTGAAGAAACATTTGGGAAAATTTTTCAGAACATCAATTAGTAACTAGAAAATTTTGATGCAAAGTTCTAAAAATGTTACTTTCATCGGAATTATCAGAAAGTCTGGAAAATTGTACGATTTTCTATTTTTTGACATTAAAACGGAGCGTCTAATGAACAAATGTGAACCCACCATTAGTTTGAGCATTTTCTCGATTAAGACCATCCGAAATCTGATCTAATTAATCGGAATCGGCGCTTCAGCAACGTTACTTTTATTGTAAGAAATAAATGTGAACACGCCTTTAGATCTGACGAATCTTTCTGAACTAGGCTTAATAATGCATGAATATTGACACACTTGAACAGTAGAAACGGGACGATGAACTTATCCAATAGCCATCAATAAAACTTTCAACCCTCAACAACCACCCCTAGTGATAATCGCTTTTATTATTACTATTATTATTATTACTATTATTATTAAGACTAAATCTAATAGAAAAATGCTTTTTTTTCGATATTTTCTTAGAGCAATAATTTTATCGATTTTTCCTGCAGATTTCCTCCAATCACGGCTCGTTTTTCCCACAATTCAAACAGTAATATTCAGGGGATGATCAACACACATCTAATCTATCATTAAATTAAGCAAAAATCAAAGAAAATTGATTACGAGCAAAGTATTCTATTTTTGAACGGAAAATATAACGAACAAAAGAAACATCAGATATTTCCATCAACAAAAGAGGAAACCTTTCAATAAATATTGTCTATTTTCGTATTCAATTGACAATAATAAAATATTTATAAAAATTCTTACCAATTTGTTGTCGATTAATTGAACGGATGTGGTTCTGCTGTCACAGCAGGACCTAAAACAAATGGAAAATGTAATAATTAACAATCGGAAAATCTCTGAACAAAAACCAATCTAAATGGCCTTGAACGCTACCAATACGTCAAATTTATAGGTTAGAAAGGAGCAATTGTACCAATTGAGTCGATTTATCTGTGAAAATCTAGTGTGCTAGGTTAGTTCAAGGTCGAATAATGTACTCGATTAAGAGACGCTGACGTTAACTTAAGCGTTGGCGGGGTGAAATGCGGAAGCTCCGCAATTCGATTGATTATTAGTTAAAAGTCGATTATTGCATCATTATTGATCAACAAATAATATCTATAGTTTTACGAATTTCTTCCTGAAAAGAAGATGGTGAATTAGATGGATGTCTTTGATTAGTTTGAAATGTTACATTAAAAACATTCACTCGCTAATAATCAGTTACATAATTCTATTGAAATTTATGTAACGGTACAATGGATAATCGTGCCGTCTATCGCACGTCTACCAATCATCGTACCGATCTGACCTCGGCTTTAGATTTTACAACATCAACAACAACAACAATATCATCTTTTGTTCGTCAATTTTCTCTAAATAGAAAATAAGTAGGATTTTGTTTGTTTGTTTTTTTATTTTTAATTTTTCAATTTGTATCAAGGCCGTTCCGATATCCGCCCACAGGTCACTTATATACAGTTAGCGTCGTGTAATGAGGCGTCGCGACGGCGCAAGCCAATTAAATTCACACTCACGCACTGAAAAATACATGACAATTATATGGACTATAATCGGTGAAATCTCGATTATGGATAGCTAAATTGATTCGAAATTTGTGAAGAATTTTCAAAGAGAAAATAGGAAATTCTGATGGAAATTATCGAAACTTTTGATGACAAATATCGACGAGTTTTAGCTGGAAAATTTTGTAATTTATTGGAAATCTATTCGAATTTTGCAATAAGAAAATTTCACAAGCACGTGAAGAACAATAACGAATAATAATGGGAAATATGAAAATTGGGAAAAAATCGAACATCCGAAATTGTCGGAAATTGTGAGATTTCAACAGAAAACACGAAAATTCAACGAGCCAATTGAATATTGTGGGAAAATTGATCAAAAAGTCTGGGAAATCTCGGAAACACTCGAATTTTCAATTTTTGCTTCACTTTTTCCTGTTGATCAGAAATTCATCGGAATCAAAATTTTCCGAAACAACTCTAATTTGCTGATTTTCCACATTTTCAGCAGAATTTCCGAAAAAAAATTTATCATATTGAGCATTCGAACTAATTTTGCAAATATTGCAGCAAAATTTCTGAATTTTTGGTCAAATTTTGGAAATTTTCACCTCAAAAATTCGAATTATTCAAAAACAAGATGAGTACTCTAATTTCTTCATTTCTTGGAGAAAATTTCCAATATTTTAGTCAAATTTTCCATTTCCAATGGCGAAAACTGCCCCGGTATCCAGTCCGCGAATAAAAATTGGAATTTTTCCGGGAAGCTTAGGCAAAATATTGAAAATCTTGAATTTCTATAAAATACTGCAAAAAACATTCGTAAAACTGGAAGTGAGTCATTCTCATTTTTTTCGGTCAAGTTTTCCATTTTCCATTTCAGTGAATTTTCTCCACAAAAACTTATCTGGTTTACAGTCCGGAAATAAAATTAGAAATTTCCAGCAAGCTTGAAAAACCACAAATTCAAGATTTCGTACAAAATTCAAGAAAATCTCTTTTCTGTCAAAAATCCATATTTTGAATTATTCCACTTCAAAAAAATCCCTGACGAGTTAATTAGAAGCTCGCTAAACTAGAGATTGACAAATGTGGAATAAATGGAGTTTTGTATTAATTCGAGGATCGATCTTTTTCCAGTAGATTTCAAATACTGTCAATGTCTCTGGATTATTCCAAAATAATCAACTGAAATCACAATTCTTCTCAATCATAATGTTACTATTACCTATCAAATATTGAAATTGGAAATTGGAAATTGAGAAAATCTATACTTGTGAAAATTATGGTATGAAAATCGAAAGATCGAGTTTTTCTGTTTCTAGTCAAAAGATCTGAATCTGGACTATTTTATTCCAAAAAAAACCCCCAACTCGTTATTCAGGAGTTCGCGAAACTAGAGATTGGTGAATGTTGCGGAATAAATGGAGTTCGGAATTAGTTCGAGGATCGATGTTTTTCAATAAATTCTAAATACAGTCAATTTCTATGAATTATTTCAAAATAATCAATTAAAATCGCAATTCTTCTCAATCAAAATATTACTATTATCTATCAAATATCGAAAGTGGAAATTGAGAAAATCTCTACTTGGAAAAATTATCGTATGAAATTCGTGCACGATTAGAAAAAAATCGAGTTTTTCTGTTTCTAAATTTTGGATTATTCCACTAACAAAGAATCCTCAAACTGTTATCTAGAAACTTGATTGACAAAAATTATGGAATAAATGGAGTTCTGAATTAATTCGAGGATCGATCCTTTTCCAGCATATACTAAATACTGTCATGTCTATGGATTTTTTCAAAATAATTAATTGAAATCACAATTCTTTCCAATCAAAGCAAAATTATTACTTATCAATTATCGAAATTAGAAATTGAGAAAATCGATATTTGGAAAAATTATCGTATAATTTAAAATTTGATAATTTCCCGACTTAATGCGGGTTATGAACGGTATTTCGTGAAATTTTCAGACATTTCCAGGAATTCATCCGATAATAATATCGGGGAAAAATGCGTTGGTGGTGGGTTTACGATTGAATTTCAATAAAATTACTTTGCAAAAAAAAAAAAACAACAAGTTAATTACGATGATGAAACAATGGTTTGTTTTAATAGTTTATTGTTCCGATATGTTTTGTAATTATTATTATTATTATTATTATTACAAAATCTTCAAGATTATTGTGGCGAAAAAATTTTCGACAATCATTCCCATTTCGAATATGGAAATTCCAATTTTCCAACCACTGATTTTCATCATAGCTGTCTTGATTTTTCTTGTTTTTTTTTTTTGTGTTGGTCCTGCTTGTTGTTCTATGTTAAGACAATTTCAGATCGATATTCGCACACAATAAAGACACATTTAATATAATTTCATGTCATCGTTTCAAACATGATCGTAATTGAGCTTTCTACACCATAACGAAAATAAAATCCAATTAAGGCCTCATTCTCTGTCTAGCTAGCTAGCTAGCCTAGCTATAGCGCAATAACAATTAATTTTCTTATCGATAGGGAATCCGCCCCCAATTCTCGTCTATTCATATCGCAAAATAATATTGTTTATTTTTCAACTAATAATTAAAACAATATCCAACTAAATTCCTATAATTCATCGATCAATCATCACGAATTCACACAAAACCATCAAAGACCCGAAATCACAATTTTCGACATCATTGGGAACGATGCAACACTTCCGGTTTTTCCGGAAACGACCATAACTTGCTCAATTCAAATGCAACTATTACGATATTTATCCATATTTGGATTAATTGAAAAATTTCGCATTCATTGATACCCAACACTTGATATTTCATCAATTATTTCGATAGTTTTGAACAATTTTATTCTCGAATCGAGTAGGCGATGAAATTATATTTCGTTGTCTAATAAAATCGTAGTAGCTGTGATTGATGGTAACCATAGAAACGACAATTTTCAATTGAAACAACAGTAGCTATGATTTGTGCTATTGTCATCTAAGCCAACTTTGATTGGAAAATAAAATAAACTGACATAAACAATAGAATATCGATATGAATTTATTTAGAATAATTCAGCAGTTCTAAACACGTAAAAATATTCATATAGTTCCGTTTTAAATAAGAAAGTTATTGTTATTTCCGCTAATAACAAAAACAAAATAATCACTATGATAACGAAATAATATGTGAAAATAAACGAATTAACAAGGTACCAGTTTGAATATCACCCTGTATAATTCATTCATATCCGATGTAGATAAAAGGGTATATATTTTCGTTGAGATTAATTAAGCAATATGACAACATTTCTCCATATATTTCCATTGAAAATCATCCAACTAAAAGTTTTTCTTTTTTTGTCTGGCAACCCAATTAACGAAAATTTCGTTATTTCTGGAAATATCTAATTTTGATATTGTATAAATAAACAAAAGAAAATTCCAACAACTATATCGATTACTATATATAAAGATACCTGAATGATATCTGACGATGGACGAGAGAAAAAATAAAAAGTGGAGCTTTTTTCCTCCCACAAAAGATCCGAATGATAAACGATTTGGAAAATGTGATTTTATCAAACGATAATCTTGTCTGGAACTTGAAAACAAGATCCGATTCCAGAAAGTTTTTCTTCATCAAAATAAACTAGTGTTGAATCGAAAACTTGAGTTATATTCTATAATTCCATAGTTTCGAATTCAATTAAAAGTTGGAATCTCTAAAGGTTTGAAACTTATGTTATGGAACGATCTATAGTTTCGTGATAGTTTTGGATTCAGATCAAATCATGATCTCCCACCAAGTCTGTATCTGTATATTAACAATAATTACAAAATTTGAGTTTAATTCGATCGTTGAAATATAGGTGTCTCTGCAATCCAAAAGTATAGCACCTCCATTTTCGAATGATCCTTAAAAATATTACTATCTTCTAAAGGTTTGAAACTCAAGTTGTGGAATGATCTATAGTTTGGGTTGTTTCGTTTGGATTCAGATCAAATTATGATCTCCCATCAAGTCTGTATCAATGAATTAGCAATTATTCCAAAATTTGAGTCTAATTCGATCATTAAAATATAGATGTCTCTGCAATTCGAAAGTATAGCACCTCAATTTTCGAATGATCTATAAAAATATTGCTATTTAAGTTACTAGTAAAAAAATGAAAACTCGAAAAATATTTCCTAGCAATAATTCCATAATTTAAGTATTTCAGATCAAGATTTATTTCTATTTATATAAGAAATACTCGAGTCTTGGAACGATATATAGATAACGATCACAAACTTGCTGTATAAAATAGCAATCGTTCCAACACTTGAGTATCTCGAACAATTTTGAATTGTGGTGTATACTTTAATTTTGGACTGACATTTAGATATTTTCCGTAATATTTTTAGAGAGCATTTGTATAAAATCTTGTTAGAATAGAAGACTTTACTTATCTTGATACAATACAAAAAAAAAACAAAAAAAATAAATAAATATACGTCATCAACGTAGGTGTACGATTTTCACAAAAGCCCATTTATTGTAAAAGAAAATACACAATCCAATGAGTCTCGTACAGAGTGGTAATGGCCCAACAGCCCCATTGTTTTCCAAGTAAACGAAAAGATAAATTAGAACCTTAAAAGAACTATTTGTGTTGTAAGCTATTTGATAACACAATAGAGAGGAGGTGGCGTGAAAAAAAAATTGTAAAAATACAAAAACTACCCTTAAAAAATAATAATAATGATGGATAAGCTATAATTTGGATATATAAAAGAGAATATAAATCTAGATCCGGGAGAAAATCCCACAAACAAGTGAATTTATATAAGTATAAAAACACATACATACACAAACTATATAAATAATAAATATACCAGTTCCGGAATAGATTATTTTAATAGAACCTTGACTTAACTATTATTAATCAACAATTAAATAGGTATGAATGCGGCTTAATGTAGTTCCGGTTCGATTTTCTCCATCTCTCTCTCTCTCTCTCTCTTCATTTATTTCTCTCTTACGAGTAGAAAAGATGTGAAATACCGAAATTATTTCCCCGATAGAAAATTTCCAAAACAAAAAAAAAAAATAACCGTGATGATAACGTTTTTATTTACAAAATAGAGATGGGGATTCCATGATCTTTATTATCATTATTATTAAAAAATGATCGAAATAAATTTGAATAAACAATAATTATAGATTGATTACAAAATTTTTTTGTTTTTTTTTTTAAATTTTTGAAAAAAATTCTTATCATTATCAACAGGGTCGTATTTAAATTTAGCAAAATGTCAATCAACAATTGACCAATCCTTGTCCTGATTGTTGGAATTTATAAACTGGATTTAGTAAATTTTTTTTAACGGTCTACTTTCTAGATTTAAATAATTATAAACTTTTGTTAATATTTATTATTATTATTATTATTATTATTATTATAAGTAGTATACTAATAGTTGAAAATAATAACAATAATAATAAAATTAGAACAAGTTTCTATTTCTTAAAGGTCAGTTCTAATAGATCGATTTGTTATTGTTTCTATGTTGATCTTGATTATTATTCTATGTATGCGTATGTGTGTGTGTGTGTGTTTAATTGTAATTGTGACCTTAGAGATTAAATTAGAATCCTTGTGTGAAAAGGGGTGGATCTACAGGGCCGTACTTCAATAATGAGCCAGCGTCACATCGTATCAGAAAAAAAGTTGAAAAAGTATCTAGATGTTCAACTTACTGGAATTATGAGAATTCCTCAATTTAACGGACACCCAATAGAAATAAGTCCACTATATTGAGGATTTATATTTGCTGAAAATACCAAAATTTTGAAAAACTTGAAAATTCGACTTTTAGCCGACTGAAAATTGTTTTGAATTACAATTTTTGTACAGATTTGGAGCTTAAAGCTGAGAAAACTCCAATTTCAAAGTTTGAAGTTTTGGAAAATTGATGGAATTATCGAAAATGAAATTTCCGCATAGAATAAAGGAGTTTTTGTTGGAAATTCTGGGAAAAAGACTTCATTGCAGTTTTTCCTAATTCTCAAAAAACAAAAAACTTTGAGTGATAAAGCTGCATTTGAGAATATCACAACTTCCTGGAAATTCATCAAAAATTTGAAAATGTTCATGAGAAATGCCAAAAATTCAGCTAAAATTTTTGGAACAGATACTGAAAATGTTAGAATTTCAATATTTTGAAAAATTTCGGAAGAAGAAGTAGCAAATTCAGTTTTGAGAATTACTGAAGATTATTTTCGACAAAAACATGAAAATCTTGATTGAAAATGATGAAAATTTGCAGAAACTCAAAATCAGAGGAAAAATTTTTGAACAGCTCTTTTTTACAAAAACATTGACATACAAATATTTCAACTGAGAATTTTGAAAATAATTTCCAAAAATTCAAATCGAGAATAAAATTTTCAATTCGAAAATTTTTGTGAGAAATTCAAAAGTCAATCTAGTGAAAAGTCTTATTTTCAAATTCTAGTTTTAGTAGAGAATAATCGTGAAAAAGTCGAACTGAAAACTTATTGAAATTCGAAAATTCTCAAGTTTGAGCTCAAAAAGTCATTTGTGAAATTTTGGATTGTGAAATTTTCCGGAAATTCTCAGATATCAAATGAAAATCATGAGATTTTTGTCAAAATTTGAAAGCCAAGGCAGAATCCAATGGAAAATTCCAATCTCAAAATAATAGTTTTTGAAGAGAAATAAAAGCTGAAATTTTACCACAACTTGAATATTTTCGTAAAAAATCGAAAAATTTTCCAAAAATTCTGCTAAAATTATTGAAAGCTAAAGTTATCAAAAATATTTAAATCTCAAAATTCGAAAAAATGTAGCAAATTCCAAGATTTTTTGAGTAATTTTTGAGAATTACAGAAAAAATGATTTTTCTCGACAATAACATGAAAATGTGGTCCTTTTGACTGAAAATAAAAAAAATTTGCAGAATCTTCCAATCAATAGAAAAATTCTTTCGCGAAAAACTTGAAAGATTCCGTGAAAAACTGATCACTAGCCAGAAGTTACACTGAAAATATATTCAAGCTTGAAGTTTCGGAAATTTGGGCTTAAAAGTAGTTGAGGAACATGGAAATTTATCTGGAAATCCTGAAATTTCTCGGGAAAACTATTGTAAAAATTCAAAAACCAAAGCAAAATATAATAGAAAATTCTAATTCCAAAACAATAGTTCTTGTGAAAAAATAATAGCTGAAATTTTACCACAAACTCAAAAATTCTCGTGAAAATCAACTGAAAATGTTTAAAACTTGAAATTTTCGGAATTTGGACTCGAATGTGAAAATATCTCTGAAAATCCCCAAGAAAATCATAAAATTTTTGTGAAAACTCAAAAATTATGTCAAAACTTTTGAAAAATCACAATTTCGAAATCACCAAAGATTCGGAAAATTTGGGCACTAACTGAAACTCCAATTGGACCCAAAAAATCGCTGGAAACGTGAAGATTTCTGTGAAATTCCCAAAATTTTTCCGATAATTTATAAATAACAATAAAATTTTGATGGAAAATCACAACGTTGGACTTCAACAAACAAAGTTTTTGTTTAAAAAATCGAAAATCTCGATTTCTTATCAATGATCGAAATGGCCCCACTAGGCGTTATAATTATTTTAGAACCGGCCCTGTGGGCGTGATAGGGATGTAATTGTTTTGTTGTTCTTGAATAATTAATGAATCGTTCACAACTTATTGTTAATTAAATTAGAAACAATCAATGTTGTTGATTTGCTTGTTTCTTTGGCTTTCTATTTTTATTGAATAATAATAATCATCATGAAAGTTATAATAAAGTAAATAATAATAAAGATTATTATTATTATTATTATTATCATCATCATTGTTGTATAAATAAATACAATAAAT